>BSBK01013481.1:0-70000 GCA_027943335.1 Chamaecyparis obtusa | reverse complement strand
AAGAATCCATTCATTGAACCAATGGATAATCCAATTAAAGGGAGCTTTCGGTAGAATGTAGATGTAAGATTTTTAGCCAGATAAATAAGAAGGAAAGAGGTTGCAGCTAAAAATTGACACCATAGATAAGTATATGGGTAAAGTTTACGAAAAGAAAACCATAGATGGAGTTCAAAAATTAGTGATAAGATGAAAAACAAAGGAGGAATCTTAGCATGTTAGGAATGCAGAATTATATGAATTTCAGCATAATATAAAGATGAAGCCTGGTGAAGTTAAAGGCTCTATTGAAGCTTGTTTTGGAAAAGCATTGGAAGTATAACTAATGGAAAAATTCATTCAGTTATGTGTTGTGTTTAATATTTTGAGCAGAGGGTGTCCTATGATAGAATACCCATCATTGAGTCCTTTATTACACTTTCTAAAAGTTCGTAACTATTCTAACAGTCACTGGTCAGTAAAAAATGGATGGGAATGGACAAGTTGTCTTGCCAAGGTTGAAAAAGAGGATCTGAAGGAAAAAATTAAAGAGTCAAATTTTATTGCATTGTCTTTAGACAAGGTTACAATAGTAGACAATACTTCCTAGGTATGCATGCACATTTATACTATACATAATTTTGTTTGCCAACCTCATCTACTAATTGTTGCTAAAATGAGGGATAATGCGAGAGCGAAAAATTTATTTGAACTAGTAAAGAGTTCTCTAATTGAATATGGAAACATAAATGACATGACCATTGCCAAAAAGCATGTGTGTGTTGGAGCGGATGGAGCTTCAGTAATGCAAGGCCACAGGGGTGGTCTTTGCACAAAGATACAATCTTCTTATGCACCCTACATTACTCCCATTCGCTACATGGCCCACAGAATGAATCTAGCTTTTGGAGTTGTCAACAAGCATGCTCCAGTACAAAAAATTGAAGCTTTAATCAAAGAGCTCTACCAATACTTTTGTCAAAGTCTAAAATGATTGAGGGAATTTCAACACTTTTTTGAAGGACTAACTGATGGGAAAAATCTTCTTAAGGATAATGATACCAGATGGATCTCTTTGGATGGACTAGCACATCGAGTTTTTTCAGAATATCAATCGTTGCTTGGTCTAATGAACTCAAGTCATGACGAAGCAGGGCAACCAAAATTTCTTGCGCTAGTGGCAATGTTAAGTAATGTAGAGACACTACTAACATTAGCAGGTCTTCTCCCCATGCTTGAGGAAATGAGAAATATAATGAAAAAGGCCCAACAAAGAGCTATGTATATTGCATAATATATTGCACTGTGTAAATTGACATGCGTGACGCTCGATAATCTCTATCAATTATGTGTCGATGATGTAAAATTTTCCAGCTGGCTGAAAATCACAGATTTGGACAATCCTGATAAATTTTTAAAAATTAGTTCAAAGGGGGAGTTATGTGTAGAAGTTTGCAGAGTTGAGACACCAATGCACTACTTTTCCAGGATCGAGTCCAAGGAACCAGGAAAGAACCCCAAGAGGCAAGTATCAAGTATTAAAAGGGAATACTTTACCAAGATCATTGAGTCTGTAATAGCTTCTATGAAGCACATTGCCTTTGATCCTTCCGCACAGATTAGAGCAAGATTCCCTCTAGTCAAACTACTTGAATCCATGGCTATTGTGTTTCCTTGATATTGGAATCTGAACAGTCTAAAAGATTTTAAAACTAAGCTATTAACTTTGATAGATCATTTCTGCAAAACCAAAGAGTTAAATGGAATGTATGCAAATTAGATGTCTAACCAATAGATATGATATATTAAGCTAATTCTAAGCTAATAAATCTATCTAATTAGAAAACAACAATGAAGAATACAATTAAAATGAAGCTAAAATAACATTTTACCTTCACCTACCATGTAGCTTGTCTCCATTGCTCTCCTAGCTTTGATTTCTTGAGGATGGTGAGGTCTTAGATTTCCAAATGAAGCCTTTTCCCAAGATGCTCTCAAAGTGTGGAGATTTGTGTGATTATTATGCACAAATGCCTAAAACTCAATTATGCAACTAATGGATGGAGTGTAAATGATATGATGATAATTTGGATGCTTGAATATTCTTGAATGCTTGAATGCTCTTGATCTCTAGAATGCTTGATTGCTTATTCACTATTAGCTCACAAAGAGAAAATGAGGCTCCTTTTATAGAGTTTTGGATGATTCAAACCTAGGTGGCACAATCCTATGGTGAATATTGAAAGGTGGAAGATCCTAAGATTAGGATTGACTTGGTTGAAGGGGTTGAGAGAAAGGAGGATGTAGTTGAAAGAATAGAGATGATGTTCCTCTCACATTGACATCAAAGAGAAGAAGGTGGAAGGGAAAGACACAAGTCAAGTGTCTCACAAAGACCAAAGAGAGAAAGAGGGAGAGACCTTTTCCTCATGAGGACTCTTTGTACAAGTGTCCCATGAGTCACCTTTGACCCTTAGAGGTGGCTTGAGAAGCACCTTAGGAATAGGGATTGTCTCTTGACTTGGTTTGAGAGAATACATGTGGTCATGAGACCAAGTCTTATGAGGCCACATAGCCCTTAGGAATAGGACATGTGTGGGTGAGGATAATGTTTAATAAATAATTAATAATAATTATTTATTTTAGCCAAGGTGATGTGTCAGGTGACTAGGTAGATGAGGTGGACTAGGGGACTTAGTCATATTTAGGTGATTGTTTAATTGATTAAATGATTTTTAATAGACTAATTAGAAGACTTAGGATAAGAGAATAAGCTATAATGAATTTATCAAATAAATTGAATAATTTATCTAATAAATAGAGGAATAAATATTTATTAAATAATAATTATTTAATTAATTCATCAAGTCAATATTTAATTAAATAATAAATATTTAATTAATTAATGAAGTCATTTTTTAGTGTATACATTTTGCCCCTCTTTGAAATAATGTGTTGGTCACATTGTTTCAAAGAAAAATCAAGCATTTTTTATTTATTTATTTTTTGCTCCTACCCCAGACATTTATCTCAGATGACCTATGCATGCCCCCTCATGAGATTGATTAACAAAAAAAAATTATTTAATCAATTTTTTTATAATTTTTTTATTTTATGCGCGATTTGACAATCAAGCTCACGAAAAAAAATCAGAGAAAATGGGGTGACTTGGAAAGAAATGGTTAGGTAGGGTCCACACATCAAGCAAAATGGGTTCACAGGGTATATATAGGGCTAAGGGGTCCACATGAAGATCATTGTGCACACTTGTCAGTTGGAGATTGGAGCTTGAGAGAGAGAAGAGTAGAGCTGTGAAGATGTCATTTCCACTTTCAGACCACCGATTTGAGAGAGTTAGATGCTTCGACAGACCACCTGATTCTGGAGAGCCGATAGGTTACTCGATCCTCTTTGTCATTTTGATGATTTTCTGCATGTTTTAGTAGATTTTTAGCATGTTTAGGGTAGATCCAGCCATAGGTTAGATTAGGAAATTTTATTTTCATAGGTGAAGCACATATGGGTAGTTGTGATGCATATATGCATAGCATCGTGCCACATTTGTGCAGCAAAATGGTAATTCTACGCATATGTGTGGTGCACCTACACATGCATAGCAAAAAATAAGTTGAACTATGCATTTGTTATTTAAATGTGTGCAAATGGAGTTTCTGTGCAATTGTCAATTCTGATTGCATAAATAATTAGGAAAATTGCACAAATTTTATATCTACGCAAATGTTAGGGGATGCAGTGCAAGCATTTAGGGAAACTGGGCATATGTAGAAATCTGTGCAAATAAAAGGGGTTTCTACGCAAGCATTTTTCTGTGCTGCGCATTTGTATTAGGTGGTAGAATTTGGATAATTTGGCAAGTTAATTAGGTCAAACTTGATTTTGATAAGCTGATTTGATCTGTCAGCACTATATTTGGATTGATTAAGTCAAGATAGGTAACATCGTAGCATTTTTCGCTAGTTAACCTCCCTGATTTGAGATAATTGATAAAATCATCTGTTAGGACATGTCATAAACATATGTTCCATTTGATAGATAGGATAGATAAATAGATCATTTTGATCAAAATCTAATTGTTTGATTGATTGATTATGATAGGAGGATATCACATATACTTTGATGTCATGGGAGAGATCCCGTGACTCAGAATCTGAGACCGGCATTGTCAAAGATTGACAGGTTGCTAATTGGGGCTACGAGGTTATATCACATCATATACACACCTGAGATACAGGTGAATCTAGGCATGCTAATAGCACTAGCAGAGAGATGGCACTCAGAGATGAGTACCTTTCATCTCCCCACAAGAGAGATGACAGTGACATTAGAGGATGTTTATCGCATCCTATGGCTGCCTATCATTAGGGAGTTAGTATAATATGATTGGCGTAGAGGTCTGATGGAGTGTAGAGAAATTTTTGGAGATGATGACATTGAGGAGACTAAGATTATCTAGGAGGATATGGTGGATTTCTATGAGCCACTTCCTATTTTCCTAGCTGGAGCCATCAAAGGTTATGTCTATCTAGACCAGAGATCACATGATTTTGCATTCGGTTGGGGTTGGACTCTACAGAGGATGATGGAGGAGGGGACCCATTTTTCTTAGGGTGTGTGTCTTCTGGTACATCTATACCATGATCTGCATCAGTTTGTATACCATAGAGGGCATCTTTATTAGCTAGTGTTACATTGCTCCATGTTTGGGCATGGGAGCATATTGCTATTGCATAGCCAGTAGCTATGCAATTCCAAGGTGCAAGGCAGCCATATGTCTTTTTATATGCATCCATATAGACTTAGCATAAGCTGGGCATATTAGAGTTTTGGCGATACACATTTGATACCATAGATTTAGTTACCTAGAGACCCTACCATGGGTGTGAGCCATGGGATGATGAGCGATAGCTTGGATTTTGTATTGAGTTGAGATGGTTGATAGGGAGGATTCCCTATATTATTGAGAGGTAGTTGGTCATCCAGGTCTTGAGATAGTTTGGTAGGATGCAGGGATTGCCACAGGGGGTGATAGAGTTTTCCCGCACAGATCAGGAGTGGCAAGATTGGGGACCGATGGTATCCTTTGAAGTAGCTCGACAGGAGTTCCTAGACATGTCATTTCAGGCATGGTCTATGAGACAGGGGGTTGTAGACCCAGGTATGATAGCGAATTATGAGATAGATACAAAGACAGGTACCAGCAAGTGCTCCACTACAAATTTTAGCAGATGCTATTAGATAGATACCTTTAGCTATTCTGATATAGGTAGATCCAACAGGACATACACAGGGACAGGATGAGGCTGATGTTATACTTGGGCAAGAGAGAGTGGTACAGGGTGGACTTGTATAGGATATACATGATGAGAAGATGCTCAATATAGTTGGATAGGATGTACAGATGCTTAATGTGGATGCCTAGGGTGAGTAGGTAGAGATGGATATTGGGGGACAAGATCCCTACCTACAAAGGGATGCTATTGAGGAGGAGGACCTTGACATTGATAAATTTCTAGTCAGACTAGTAGTGATGTAGGTATAGGAAGACCATGTCCTTGGACTAGAGACATGGGTAGAGAGATTCGAGAGGGAGAACATCATGATCAGGCATGAGCAAGATGTCGCCATAGAGTGACTAGGGGATTCTGAGGCACTACTAGATGAGCTACAGAGGACAGAGGACTTGGGACCTCATGGAGATAGTATTCATGCGATGGTATGGGCCAAGAAGGAGATTTCCTACTAGAGAGAGGCATACAAATAGGTTGTACCTAGTGATCAATGGATTGGGAGCCTCAGAGAGAGCTCTATTGCAATCAGGATAGCTGTGTATGAGAGGTAGGGACTGACTAGTAGTGGAGGGATATCATCACATCCTCCTAAAGCACCTACAGGTTTAGCAGATCTAGCAGGAGCTTCAGGTTCAGGTGATCCAGTAACACAAAGCCTTATTGCATCTCGTAGACAGTGATAGACTGAGTCTGGGGGCAGTGGATCATAGATATATTACATCATTGTATACACACTCTTGTATCATTATGTTTCATTATGTTATTGACTTGATGGATGCTTTCTTGGACATGTTATTATTTTATGAGATATCATTGTACATTTTGACATTTTATTTGTGTTATATGGGCTCTATATGATGGATTATATACATGATGATGTAGTTCTATTGGCTTTAATGATTATATATACATGTGTGTACTGACATATGCAGGATGTGATGATTTACTTCGATATACATAGTATTTATGTTCTATAATGCAAATGAATTTAATTTCTTGTGAATGCATAATGGTTAATGATCTAGCATATGATGATGATATGTAAATAAAGGCATGTCTTAAATGATTATTTATGCAATTTTATGTGTGACAAATATAATGATAGAAATAATGATAACTATGGCAATGTAATTAATAGATCATATGGGAATGAATGTAATGGATAACCAATCAAGGAAAATGTTATTGTATATAATAAATGAAAAGGCACTTAAATATGATAAAATATAATAACCTACAACATGATAAATAGAATGGGATGAAATGATAGTTATGATGAAATGTCACTTTAAATGATCAAAATATGCATGTTAATATATATGGGTAATATACAAATGAACACACCTAAATAAGATAATACATTTCCTAAATGAATTACACAAAATGATTAAGTGTGATAATGAAAATAGAATACGCAAAAAGTATTTAAAATGCAAGATGAAAACTTAATGTTTTTTGTTGCCCAAATGTCCTCAACTTAAATAATAACATATCCAACACAAGAAGAATGGACCATGAGAATAGATGACCTAATAAGCAAGATAACCTATAAATCCCTATAAAAGGAGCACTGATATGCAACATGAGTCGGTTAAGTGTAATGCAATATGAAATGAGTTTCTCCACAACTTCATGAGCATCTTAGAACTTCATAATAATTGGAATTTAATTTTCATCATTGAGCTTGTTATGTTGCAAGGGAATGCAAGCATCATGGTATAATTAAACCAGTACGACCTAAGCACTTCTTTCATGGAGTTTAATATAGCAAACTTGACAAGCATCGAGGTATAATTAAACCAAGATGACCTAATTTTTGTTTGCATAATAGACAAGGAATATTCCCCCCTCCATCGGGGAACAAATATTTGGAGTCGAGGTATGTGTGGCGTATCACCATTAATAGAATTTGTAAAAAAACATGATTTGTATGTTGTCAATACTATTAAACTAATGAAAGCACTTACTCACAGACACCCCAATTACTTGTTCCTTCAATTTCATTCAAAAATATCCCACAACTAGCAATCAAATAAAATACCATGCCCCATCTTGGCCATTCTAATCAATGACATATGGGAGTTTTAAACTCATGTCAAAGATATCCTAGAAGAGCATAGGAAACATGATAATAAATAAATCCAGATATGAATGCATAATATACAACAATCATTCTAACATGCCTGCCATGAATATACATTTCTTTTGCCAAAATATAGTGTAGGGTATATTGATCAGTTTGATTGATGATGTACAACCAAAATGTATAGATAAGAGGTCATGTTTCAAAGGCTAGATTAAAGATTGTGAATCATGATGAGAATATCATTGTGTAAGAACGTTTGATTGTGTTTGCTTGTCTGGTGAAAATACTCCATTTTGTCCTATAAGAGTTGTGACTATCATAGATCCACTTCCTAAACTAGGTCGAGGACATGCCCCCAACTAGGTGATGGACTAACTTATTATGGATGAAGAAGGACAAGACTATGATGAATACCAAGACATTAGACCAAGCTATTGTCGGTTTTATTATGGATATACACAAGGGATAATGCTATGAACTGGCCATTTTATTATGATATATACATGGCAGGAATGATGATGGATTGGCATTTTTATTGTGGGTATATACAATGAACAAACATGCTAGAAGAATCCTAACAGATAGAGGAGCTAACTTGTCACACATGGAACCTATTTCCAAGTTTTCACCACATGCTTTTATTGCAATTTTCTTTTGATTTTTTTGATTTTTTTTTCCATACTATATACATTCCCCTTGCAGTGGGATTTCAAGCATAGAACTTCATAAGGTGTATGCTGTTAAGAGGCTCATCCAAGGGATTTTCCTTAGGTGTAGACAACTGATAAGCTCCAAAGCCATAGGCTATTGTAATCACAAAAGGACCTAACCAATTAGGTTCAAACTTTCCCTTCTTTTCATGATGCGACTGATTTTTGGGATTCTCATGAAGGACTAGATCACCCACCTAAAAGTCTCTGGGTTTCACTTTACTATTGTACTAAAGATACATCTACTGTTGATAGACTTTCAAATGATCATAGGCTCTCTAATGGCATTCATCTAGAAATTCTAATTCAGCCAGTCATGCAACTCTATACTCTTCATCTAGAATTAAATCTTTTAGAGAAACACAAAGAGATGGCAACTTGGCCTCGAGGGGGAAGATAACTTCAGAACCATAGATAAGGAAATATGGTGTGGCTCCAATGGGAGTATGAATGGAAGTGTGGTAAGCCCATAAGGTAGGATTCAATTGAACATGCCAGTCACAACCAGCATCATTGATGATCTTTTGAAGGATCTTGACAATGGTTTTATTAGATGCCTCAGCTTGGTCGTTACCTTGGAGATAGTATATGGTGGAATAGTTATGGGTGATGTGGAATTTGGCACATAGTTCATCCATGTCTTGATTTTGGAATTGCTTCCCATGATCAGTAATAAGATACATAGGGATACCATATCAACAAACTATATAATTAAGGATAAACATGGATATTTGTTTGCTAGTGGCAGTAATCAATGGAACAGCTTCAATCCACTTGGTAAAATACTCAGTTACAGTGATAATCCATTTATGGCCATTGGAAGAGGGAGGGTTAATGGTACCCACAAGGTTGAGTCCCCACCAACTAAATGCCAATGTGGTTGTGAAAGGATGAAGCTCATGTGCTGGAGCATGAATAAGATTCCCATGTATCTGACATTTATTGCATGCCCTAGCAAAGTGAAAGGAATCTATCTCCATAGTAGGCCAGTAGTAACCCATACACATGAGCTTATTAGCCAAGGAAGGACCACTTGAATGTGTCCCACAAATACCCTCATGTACGTCTCATAGGGCAGTTTGAGCATCATCATGTTTAAGACATCGTAAGAGAGTACCATCAAGACCTCACTGATAGAGGGTGTCAGATATTAAGAGATAGCCAGAGGCTTGGCGTAAAAAGGTTCATTTTTGGTTTTGGGATAGGTCAGGTGGGATAACATTATTTTTCAAATAGGAATATATCTTTCCATAGGTTGGGGAATCTTGTCCAATAATAAGACATAATACTTGTATCGGGATCATTATATGCGGGATAAGTCAAGGATTCCACTAAGAACTCAAAATGGGCTTTTGTATCTTCTACATCAAATAGAGAAGCAATTGTAGCCATTGCATCTATAGCTTTGTTATCATGCGTTGGAATCTTCTCAAAGGTGATAATTGAGAAATATTTCTTGAATTCATCTACCATATGTTTATATGGTAACAACTTATCATCCTTAGTCTGGTATTCATTATTAACTTGATTGATAATCAACTGAGAGTCTCCATAGACATTCAGTTTAATGACTTTCCATTGTAGAGCCATCTTTAACCCAATCATCAAGGCTTCATATTTAGCTACATTATTTGTGCAAGGAAAAATTAGCTTGTAAGACTTTGGAATTGTGTATCCTTGCGGTGTGATAAAGAGAATTCCATCTCTTGAACCTTGTTGAGTATATGATCCATCAAAGTATAGCTTCCATGTTTGTGTAGATAACATCAAGATGTGTGCATTTTGAAACTTTGTATTTATAGGTTGATCATCTGTTAGTGGAGCCTTAACTAATTGATTTTCTATCACTTGCCCTTTAATAGCCTTCCTATCTACATACTCAATGTTAAATTCATTGAGCAACATAACCCACTTAGCCAATCTGCCTATTAATGTTATCTTGCTCAAAAGATATTTCAAAGGATCGATCTTTGCAATGAGCTTGATAGAATGAGACAACATATAATGTCACCACTTTTTTGAAGCAAAGACAATTGCTAGACATGCTCTTTCTATTGGAGAATAATTTAGTTCATATCCCACAAGGGTGGGACTGATATAGTATATAGCTTTTTATTTTCCTTGCTGGTCTTGTTGGGCCAAAAGAGCACCTAGTGAGACTTTCGTAGTTGAAATGTAGAGAAAGAGTGGCTTGCCTAGAATTGGTGACATCAGAGTTAGAGGATTTGCTAGATATTCCTTGATTTTAGTGAAGGCTTCCTCACACTTATCATCCCACTTGAATAAGATGTTTTTATGTAAAAAATGTTGAAAGGGATGACTTATATCTACTAGTTGAGAAACAAATCTTCTGATTGATTGGAGATGTCCTTGTAAAGACCTTAACTAACTAATATTGGTAGGGGAATCCATCTCCATGATTTCCTTAACCTTCTCTGGATCAACTTCTATGCCTTTAGCAGAGACAATATACCCTAATAGTTTGCCTAATGTGACCCTGAATGCACACTTCTTTGGATTAAGTCTGATATGATATTTTTCCATCTGGATGAATATCCTACCCAGCACTCTTAAATGACCATCTCTATCTTTGGATTTTGCTAGGATATCATCAACATAATCTTCCATGATGGTATGCATCATGTCATGAAAGATTGTGGTCATGGCTCTTTGATAGGTTGCTCCAGCATTTTTAAGCCCAAAAGGCATAACATTCCAATAGTATGTACCCCATGGACAAGTAAAAGTAGTATTTTCTTGGTCTTCTGATGCAATCTTGATCTGGTTATAGCCATAAAAACCATCCATTAAAGATAACATCTCATGTCCAGCCATTAAATCAACTATAATGTCAATATTCGGCAAAGGAAAATCATCCATTGGACAAGCTTTATTGAGGTCTCTAAAATCTATACAAATCCAAATAGACTTGTCTAGTTTTGGGACCAATACAATGTTAGAAATCCATTTAGCATAATCAATAGTAGGAATGAATCCAACATCTAAGAGCTTCATCAATTCTTCTTTAACCATTAGTTCAATGTGTGGATGCATCTTTCTAAGCTTCTACTTAACTAGTTTAATGCCTGGTGCAATAGATAAATGATGCATAATGATATTAGGGTCCAACCCAGGCATATCTGCATAGGACGAAGTGAATTTGATCTGTCTCTCTTTGAAGAACTTTGCAAAAGCTTCTTTCTCTAATGTTGTCAAGGATGCTGCAACTTTGAGAATGCAGGGAGACTCCTCTGTTCCAATATTAAGAGGCAATGTTGGTTCTATTAGGATGGTATATTGTTCATGATACATATAATTGGGAAGAGTGTCAATCCTTCCATCATTAGGTGCCTCAAGGAGGTTTTCACCTTTAGATGTGTCATTTCTTTTTACTATTTTTGGATCTAATACTGCCACTAAGTGGTTTTCACCATTAGATCTGTTGATTATTTTTATATTTTTATGACTGAAAGGATTGGCACTCTCTCCAAAGTAAGCCATGTCATTGAGTTCTATCAAAAATCCTAACTTATGATCCCTTGGTGGTAGATGATCTCTTATTCCAAGGTAATTGATTATGGCATCATCATTATGGAAAATATCAAGTTCAGGATAGTTGGGAGAATCCCAATCTATAAGCTCAGGATGCACAAGGGACATTGGATCATTCAGGTTAGTTTCAAAGGTGGAGAGGGTGTTTATAGAAAAATTTTCAAGATTAATGATTGTATTAGCAAGGTCTATCTCCATACTCTCATCTGAATCATCTATCACAAGATAAAGCTCACTTTCCTCACAATCGTCAAGAGTAGTATTACATGGAACTAATCCTAGTGAATTAGTCCTTGAACTCTCCCCCTCATGGTAATCGCCACTATAGTGATGGACCACATCAATTCCTATCTCTTCATCATAATCAGATAATGAATCCCATTCATATTCATTAGAGTCAGATTCATCCTCATGATCCCTAAGTCTATTTATGATCTCTGTTGATATCCTTTATTTTTGAGAATCCACATACATACCATTTTTCCTGAATTGCAATGCAGGAGCTTTAGATATATCATGAAAAGGTGTGATCTTCTCTTTACCTTTTGCTTCTTTTGGTCCTTCTCCTTTGTATCCTAATCCCATAGTATCTCTTTGATAGTTTGGATTTTGCAAAATTGGTTTGATAACACCTTCTCTCTGTAACCCAATAGGTCCACTACCTCGGTACCCCATCTTTTGTAACAAAGCATATCCTTTACCATATACATCAGGGGATATAGACTCATGTTTCTCATCTACTTTTCCATTCTTTGATTTAAGCAAATGGTTGGCATTACGCTCAACTGCCTCTTGTGATATAGTTCCCCCACTTATAAATTTATCATAAACAAGTGTAGAAGAGGGTTCTAATTTTTGTTTGGTAATCAAAGATCTCCCATATGATCTAGGAGATAAAGGTAACTCTATGATATAGAAGGTTTGGACCAAAGTATATTCTCCCATACTTTGTTCTTTTATATCTATCTTGATCCCATTTGATTTAGAAGTTGATGCTATATTTCTTGGATCAGTAGATGTGGTTGTAGAGTATCCAACATGATTATGAGGTACTAAAGAATCAGGTGTTGTCCTCATAGTGTTACAATACTAAAAAGGATTAGGATCTCCCTTGATAGTTATTTCATATCCATTGTGAGGAAATTTCAAACATTGATGGTAAGTTGAAGGCACCGCTTGCATGGAATGAATCCAAGGTCTCCCCAAAAGGATGTTGTATGCGAGATCCATATCAAGAACTTGGAAAATTATATCTTTGACCATAGGACCAACTCTAATAGGTAGAACAATAGATCCATTATATGACCTCTCTTCTTCATCATAGGATTTAATTGTGATTTTCTTCTTTGGATCTATAGCATTTTCAAAAAATCCCAATGCAAGGACTAGTTTTAAAGTGCATATGTTCAAGCCAGCTCCTCCATCTATTAGTACTCTTTTGATCTTATGGTTTTGTATAAGGACCTCTATATGGAGTAGAGCATTATGAGGTTGATTAATAGCTAAATCATCATGTTCAGTGAAGGATAGATAATGTGGGGTTGTCAAATGTCCCACCATAGCTTGGAATTGATCATGATCTAGATTTGTGGGAACTTGGGTTTCTAAGAGAGCTTTCTCAAGAATATCCTTATGGGATGGTGATAGATGCAAAAGCTCTAATATTGATATCTAGGCTGGTGTTTTCTTTAGTTGTTCCAAAAGATTGTATTGATTGGAAACATTGGGTATGGACTTTGGAACATAAACCAATTTGTTTTGAGAGGTGTTAGGTTTAGACAAGACACCTTGGAGAGTAACCTTAGATTGAGATCTAGTTGTAACACTGACTGGTTGACTCTTAGATTTTTCTTTTATGGTAATCACATTGGCATAGTATGTGGAAGGATTACACTTAGAAATGTTACCAATATATTTATAGGATGCATCATTATAATTGGCTTGATTATCACCTTTTGCATTGGAAGGACTTCCTTTCTCATGTTCAGGAAGTGGTTCTTTAAAAGTCGTATGTGACTCATTAGAGGTATATCCATCCACACTAATTTCACCACTTTCAATTAAGTCTTGAATCACATTTTTAAGTCTTTGGAAATCATTTGTTTTGTGGCCTTTTCCTCTATGAAATTCACAATAATCATTGTCATTCCACCAAGAAGGTTTCACTCTAGGTTCAAAATCTCTAGTTTTAGGAAGCGTAATGAGTTTCTTTGTGATCAAATTCCTTAAAGTGGATTCAAGAGATTCCCCCAAAGGAGTAAAATTTCTTCGAGGTGACATAAAAGGAAATCTCAAATTGGATGAATTTTTGTTGGTGTTCTTGTTAGAAAGTAAAGTCCACAAAGATAACTGAGAGGGGGGTGGGGGGTGAATTAGTTATCTGATAATTATAACTTTTATCAACTTCATCAGCATTTAACCATGTAAGAAATATAACTACCAACCATAGAAAGACATGCATACACAATAACACAATGACATAAGATATGTTGACTAGGGAACCTCTTGATCAAAGAGTAAACCCCAGTGGGAATGATGCCCACAAAAGATGCACTAATATGAATATTTCTTGTGAAAGGATGGACTCTGTTAGGAGTCTTATGAAATAAATTCAGTACATATGAATCCCTGTTAGAAGATTTTGAATCCCTGTTAAAAGATTCTAGCCCTATTAAGAGTTATGGAAGGCAGATGGACCCACTACCCAAACAACTTCAATGGAAAAATCACTGAACACACTATCCAACTAATCTCTAGATTATTAAATAGAATAATATGAAATATGTTACCTCCTTTCTTATTGTGCCAAACCACACACTCTGCTACACCAAATCTCAATTTCAGATCTCTATAACTCGCATGACTTCCTTCACAATTTCGCTACCTCAATTAGCTCTTTTCTTCACTTCATGCATACATGCTCATTACATTGCTCTTTCTCTCACATTAAAATAAGAAAAACATTCCTTCCTTTATACCACACTCAAGTAATTACAAATGAGTCAGCATCCAATTACAAAAATAAAAGTTTCCACACACTACATCAAAATTACACAAAACTGTCAGCTTCCAACTACAATAATTCTTCACTCATGTGACCTCAAATTTTGTGCTATCATCCATGTCACTATCAATGTGTCTCTAACTTCCCTTTAACTATACAAAACTAGATTCCATCCCGATTAGGAGATATCATCCGATTTCCACAAACCACTACTCAGGAATACTGCCTAAATACTGCTTCCACCAAAATGCTCATAACTTTCATGAATAAATGAATTACTATCTGTGCTCTTAACCATAGAAATATAACATATCAAAGAGTATATCCTTAACATTGCATAACTCCAACTACAATATCCCATGTGTGCTATTCAAAACACTGTTTGCTTCTCTACAAGTCTCTGGTAGATCACTATGTTGACAACAATGACAATCATAGTCATGAATACAACAACAACTACTACAGAATGGCTGCCAAACATTCAGCATTCATTCCTAATAGTTTTGATTTGTAGATTGATTATTGTAAGTAGGTTGAGTAGCATGGGCCTTACTTGTGAGATTCAAAAGGGGTTGTGTTGGTTTAACATTGTGATTATCAACAATCCCATCATTGACAATATTTTTGTTTTTATTCCAAAATTTGGACTTGTCATTGTTGTGGTTGTTGAGATTTGAATTTGAAGATCCAATATTGTCCTTTGAGTAAAGCTTAATCTCACCTTTTCGAACCATAGCTTCCTCTATTTTGATACCATTTTATATGAGCTTATTAAAGTTTAGAGGACATTGAAATTACAACCTATAGCTCATCTCTTGAGTGAGGTTATGCACAAAGATATCCATCTTTTCTTGTTCTAGAATTGATCATGGATATTTGGAAAACAATTGGTGCCATCTTTGCAAAAAAGTAAGAAAGGGTTCTCCATTCTTTTGATGTGCATTGCAAAGATCTAGCATAATGACTTCATGTTTGATATTATATGAGTAATGAGTCACAAACTTGTCAATAAGCTCATTGAAAGATCTGAATCCTGGGGGTAGTTTGGAGAACCATTCCATGGTTTGTCCTCCTAAACTACATGGAAATAGTCGCATAAGATAGGTGTCATTGTGAGCGACTTCAATACAGGTAGCACAAAACTCACAGATGTGGTCTTGTGGATCTGACTTCCATTTATATTTTGTAAATTTTGGTACCTCAAAATGAGGAGGGAATGAAATCATTGCTAAATTCTTATCAAAAGGATACAGACATATACCATCCAAGGAGTAATTCTTGGTTGATGATCTAGTTTGGATGTCACAGATTTGTTGTTGGAGCATTTGGATTTTTTGTAGAACAGGATCCAAAGATAATGTATGTCCTTGAGTGTTTTGAGAAACACTATGTTGTTGAGTGTGTTGGGAAGCATTGGATTGCCAGTTGTTTTGAGAAGCATCATTCTGATGATTGGTTTGAGAAGCATTGTTTTGCTAATTATTTTGGGAAGCATTGGATTGTTGGTTGGTTTCCTTTGCTCCATGAGTATGAGTGTCTTGAGAACCACTAGGATTTTCTTGATTGTTTGTAATAGGTGGTTCTCTAAGATGGGAAACATCAAAATCAATTGGGAGTTTGGCTCCTTGTTGAGCAACCATGAGGAAATACATCTCTCTATCCATGTCTAGGAGTCTTTCCATGATATTATAAAACCAAGGATCTTGTGTAGCATCCCTAAGCTCTTGGTTTGTGGGTTCCTCATCTGATGTAAAAAATGAAGTCTTCTTAGGAATTCTAGACCAAGGGTTTTCCTCATTGTCTTAGTTTCTGTCCATCTTGTCTACAGATTCTAGATTAGTGGTTTGTTTGAGCTTCTGAGATTGGGTTTGAACCATAAAATGTGAAGGATGATTGTAGGATGGAAGATTATTAATGAAAAGATGTGGAAAGAGTTTGATAAAAAAAGATATGAAAAAGAGATTGAAAAGTGTTGAAAATGGATAAGATAACTTGATAAAATCTAAGTTAATAGGAGGTATTGATCTCACTATGATATGACAAAGAAAAACCAAGAGATAGTAACCTAAGTAAGTTTGTTGATTGAGGATGATAGATCCTGATATGATAAACTCACAAAGATCAAAATATGATAGATAAGGTGATGTTTCAACATTGAATTGAGAATTTTAAAGATTGGAGGAAATGATTGGATTATTTTTTATGAAGAAAGGATGATGAAAAATGATGAAAATGGTCAAACTGAAGATCAGAGGTCTATAAAGATGAAATGTTTTTCCAGAATCATGCTAAAGACCAAAATGGGTATCTAAAAAAGTGTTGTTGAATTTTCCAAGGTCTCCACAAGTGCTCTTTGTTGTATATGCACAAAAACAAATGTGGAGGACAGTTGAATAAATGTGCATTAGGATTGAATAAATGTGCAGCAGAACATGACAAATGCACAACAAAGTTTAACAGATGCACAACAAGATTGAACAAATGCACATGTTGTTGTTTTTTATTGATTTTGGCTTGAAAATTTGAAATTTTTGGTTTTTCTGATGGTTTGGTTTTTGGAAAAGTAATATGCATAAATACACACATGCAAGATAGAAATGATTTTATCTAATTGTTCTAGTATGAATGCACAAACACGCTTACAATCCTAAGGTTGGCAAGGACAATATCTGTTGAATCCCCACTAGGATAATAAAATCCAGCCACACAAATCCACAGTGGACATCCTAGGAACTTGGAGGCATGGGCTCCTCCTTACAGTGCACTAACTTCTCAGGCACACCAAGTTTCAAAATCAATGGGTCATTACTTCCCAAAGAACTGCTATCTCCACTATGAATCGTGAGTAATGTGGGGTGTCTTCACAGGCTTGGGTGACCCCTTGAGCCAACAAATAGAAGGTTTTTGGCCACTATACAAAATATTTTAGTAAGGACATGTGTTTAGGTGGTTGTGATCAAGTCATTTTCCCAATTAAGGGGGATCTCCAAATCCTTTCAAAGCAAGACTTTCACCTCTACAATGTAGGACTTTAATGCACCACTAGGGTGCTGGAGGAGATTTTAGTTTTCACAATGAATTCACACCTGTCCAATGTGAGACTAATCACACTGGTATTTTTTATATACCGCTTTGGAAGGGCTTGGCTTTAGCCTATTACCAATTGGGTCATTCCTTGGGGTGAGTACCTCTTTTCCCACCAAGGACCACCCTCTAAAAATTATAACAGTTTCTCTTACACCTAAGATCCATGGATGGCGAGGGGAGAGGATATGTTGTTATAATTTTGGGATTACAGATAGCTATAAAGAAAGACACAATAGACACTTTGCTATGCTAAAGAAAAAACATGAAATTGGAAAGCATGTCATATTTTAAAGCCCAAACAAGATTATAGTTTATTTTGCAAACCCCTAGAAACCTGCAAATAAGCTATTAGAAATTTAGCAATGGGGCCTTCAAAACATCATCCTGTAAGGTAGCCTAGAGACTACCAGTTAGCTAAAATAGAATGATCAGAAAACTAAAATTTAAAAAATGGAAAAATGAATGCCCAGAAATAGAAAGTAAATGCGCAGTGATGGTGAATAAAAGTGCCAAAACAATGTATGTGTGACAAAAATGAATGTATGCATAATGAGATGATATGAATGCATAACTTTAACATATGTGTAATAGAATATTATGTATGCATAGAAAGTATGAATGAATGCACAGGAAAGATGAAAAGAAAGGAAAATGAAATGTCAGAATGGATGCACAGAAGTCAGGTATGAATGCACAGAAGTGACCTATAGAAAATCTGCACATGGAAAACTAAAAATAGAAAGTTAAAAATGTGGGTTGGCCCCACGATGGATGCCAAAAATGTATGCAAATTAAATATCTAACCAATAGAAATGATATATTAAGCTAATTCTAAGCTAATAAATCTATCTAATTAGAAAACTACAATGAAGAATACAATTAAAATGAAGCTAAAATAACATTTTACCTTCACCTACCATGTAGCTTGTCTCCATTGATCTCCTAGCTTTGATTTCTTGAGGATGGTGACCTCTCAGATTTCCAAATGAAACCTTTTCCCAAGATGCTCTCAAAGTGTGGAGATTTGTGTGATTATTATGCACAAATGCCCAAAACTCAATTATGCAACTAATGGATGGAGTGTAAATGATATGATGATAATTTGGCTACTTGAATATTTTTGAATGCTTGAATGCTCTTGATCTCTAGAATGCTTGATTGCTTGATTGTTTATTCACTATTAGCTCACAAAGAGAAAATGAGGCTCCTTTTATAGAGTTTTGGAGGATTCAAGCCTAGGTGGCACAATCCTACAGTGGAGATTGAAAGGTGGAAGATCCTAGGGTTAGGATTGACTTGGTTGAAGGGGTTGAGAGAAAGGAGGATGTAGTTGGAATGTGAGAGGAAGAATAGGGATGATGTTCCTCTCACATTGACATGGAAGAGAAGAAGGTGGAAGGGAAAGACACATGTCAAGTGTCTCACAAAGACCAAAGAGAGAAAGAGGGAGAGACCTTTTCCTCATGAGGACTCTTTGTACAAGTGTCCCATGAGTCACCTTTGACCCTTAGAGGTGGCTTGAGAAGCCCCTTAGGAATAGGGATTGTCTCTTGACTTGGTTTGAGAGAAGACATGTGGTCATGAGACCAAGTCTTATGAGGCCACATAGCCCTTAGGAATAAGACATGTGTGGGTGAGGATAATGTTTAATAAATTATTAATAATAATTATTTATTTTAGCCAAGGTGATGTGTCAGGTGACTAGGTAGATGAGGTGGACTAGGGGACTTAGTCATATTTAGGTGATTATAATTGATTAAATCACTTTTAATAGACTAATTAGAAGACTTAGGATAGGAGAATAAACTATAATGAATTTATCAAATAAATTGAATAATTTATCTAATAAATAGAGGAATAAATATTAATTAAATAATAAATATTTAATTAATTCATCAAGTCAATATTTAATTAAATAATAAATATTTAAGTAATTAATGAAGTCATTTTTTAGTGTATACATGGAGTAACTCTAAATGGAATTTTAGATGCAAATTGTTTGAGAGAGAAATCAAGTCATTTTTCACTGATGATGAGGGAACAATATAATATTATGCAGAACCCTCATGAAGATGGATCGGTATCAAGGCTTTGGAAAAGTCTAGCTGAGAGAGAATTGTTGACTTATTCAGTATCAGAATATTTCAAGCTCTTTGATTTATGTCTGACTATGATATTGGGGTCAGTGGAGGATGAGAGAGTTTTCAGGGCTTTGGGATTCCTAAAGTCAAAGCTAAGAAACAAACTAGACAAGAATCTAGAAAATTGCTTGAGGCTCTATACATCCAAGTATGAAGTCAATACTTTTCCTTACGAAAGGGCACTGAAATTGTGGAGGAAGAAATGTCAGAGAAGAGGGTTAGGCAACATTTCAAACCAAAGTGAGACTGGGAGTGGGAATGCTAGAGATAATGACATCATTGACTCATGTATTAGTACTGGTACTGCTAGCGGTGAACATTAGTTAAGCGGTGGTATGCAAAGTGAAGAAAACATATCAAAGAACCAAGGAAGCTATGAAGTTGATGGCACTAAATTTGATGATCTCAATGATGATATGATGTGGCAGCTTGAAGTTGAACCGTTGTAGAAGTAGCAGGTCATAGGTATTTATTAAGCTTTTTCCTGAAGTCTACTGTCAGCTTTTGTATCTCATCATCAATCATGCATAATAGCATATTCCAATGTCAAAAACATGAATGTGGTTGATAATGTCATCAAGATTCAATTCCACAATTAATAATGGTTTTCATTTGCATTATTCAGCTCATATGGTACAATTCTTGTATATTTTTCCTTTTTTTTTTGACAACATAGCAATTCATATGTTACAATTCTTAGAGTTAGAAATACTGATGAACTCATTAATTTAATTACAAATATGATACAATGTAATAATTCATTCTTTAATACTAGTAAGAACATAACTCTATGATTCTATTTACAAAAGTCACTGACTCAATACCCATTGGCAATTTGGCACATTGCCCAATTACAATTTCATTACCCTAAGCCAATGACCCTGAATTCCCTTTTATAGAAACAAGGGAGCAACAATAGCTTCAGGTTGATTTGCCTAATGTGAAGTGAGAAGTCTCAAAATCTAAATCAGTAAGACAACTAAAAGTCTACAACATCTCTACAACTTTAGTTGTACATTTTTGCATTTGACAGGCCGGTTTAGTAAATTTGCATTGGCAATAGTATCTGCAACTACAAGACTGCAACATTGTTCCTGTTCAAAAAATAAAGTTCAAACTTGTTACTTTAAACTCAATTCTAGACTCTAGTATTTAGGATAATATCAAAGATATATACTAAAGATATAGAGATGATTGAAACTGAAAGTACTTTCACATACTATGATTGATGAAATCAAGATGATTCTGTCAGTTTCTTTAGTATGCTCCATTCTTCATTGGTTGGAAGGGAAAAATTTGTGATGTTATAGTAAATGACCTGCAACCTCGTCAACCATCCATACTTGGAAGAGTGAGTTGAAAGCAATGTTCTTTCCATTACTGCATTCAAATTTGTGAATGTTTTGATACACTTTGCAATGCCTTCGTGAGTTCTGTCCTAAGGAAGGTTGCCTAAATCATACGTCATTGTGTCCTCCAACTTTACTTCATAAGCTTCTCTTCCAACGAAATTCATTGATGAGTAATTAGGTCCAGGACTTGACAAACCAAGAGATATCAATTTGCTTGTTTTACTATTCATCTTGGCGAGCTTTGGCTTGAATAAGGCAATATTTTCATCTACTTCTATTAGTTTCTGACATTTTTGAAAGATAGAGGTCACCTTTATTGTTGCACCAACGTAGTCTTGAATTCCCTTTCTTGCCAAATGCTTGTCACTGGTTCTGTTGATTTCTTGCATAATCTACTTTGCAATTTTCTATCTCTGACAAAACTTTTGTTCTTCTCAATGTGCTCTTTCAGCTTTCCAAAAACATGTGTAAGAGTTTCATTCAGTTCAAACCAATCACAAAACCTGTCACTAGACATCTTTATTTGCCTCCAAAAGAATTTCTTTATTTTCTTGATTGTATTATTTACATTGTCATTCAAGATGTTTTCATAATTTTTAATTATATTATTTGACTTCTTTAGGTCTTCTCTCATTTCTGAGAAATGGTGTTCACCATGTTGCCTTATTTGCTCTACTTTCTCTTCCCACTCTTTTGCTTTCTCTTCCTACTATTTTGTTTTTACCCTCTCATTCTCCAATTCTTTCTTTAACTTATTATTTGCATGTCCCGCATTCTCCAAGTTTTTGTATAAACTTAATGAAGAGGCTTTTTCATCCTCAAGTTTTTTTTCACTTTGTTCCAATTTTTCCCTCAGATTTTTTAGTTTTGCATTCATATGTTCTTGTTGTCCAATTTCTTCTTTAGAGGATGAATTTTTTATCCTTCTCTCTAATTCTTTGCACCTATTGTCTACTTCTTTCTCAGTTGCCTTTACATTTGCCAAGTCTGCCTTTAACTTATCTATTGTTCCCTGAAGCTTTCCTTTCTCTCTCTCCAACTTCATTAGTGAATTGTCAACCACTTGGTTGGTCATTTTTAACACATTTATCTTGTCCACATTTTTAATTTTGGATAAATCTATTTGGAGGGTGCTAACTTGAAATTGAGATGGATCTAACTGATTGTCTGGTGGATTGTTATCTCTAGTTGGGGGCATAACAACCATGAATTCCATCATATCTTTATTTGGGTCATATGTGAGAAATAACCTATTGGATGTAGGTTCTAGATCATGAGCTGCAACAACTGCTTCCATCTTCATTTTATTACTATTTTATCTATTCCTATTTTTTGATTGTTCAAAATTAGTTACAAAATCATTGTAATGAAAATCAGGGTTTTGTGACACAACTAAATGTTTGAATGGTGAAATAGCACTTGCACTGATGTACGAGCTTCTACCTATGTTGCCTATGGTTTTTCTAATTCCATTGTGAGGATTAGCAACACCCTAACCCATTACAAGTGGAGTTTTTGGACTGTTCTGAGGGTTTTGTCCTGAACGTTGGGTAATTGTTGGACTCACAGTCACCATTGGCATTGTTGTACTAATACATGTCATAACCTTTTTCTTCTTTACACTACCTTGATCTTTGGAAACAATTTTTTTTGTGTCTATCTGTAATGTCCTTTTCAGATCACTAGTTGTAGTTGTACCTGTGATATCCATAGTTGTGGGAGTGGCAATTGATTCAAATTGAATATGAGTGCTTGGAACAGGTGGAACTATATTTGCAACTAGAACTAATGGAACTGACTAAGTTAATGAATGTGATGATTCAAATCCAAGCCCAAGGCTTGGTTTCTCACCATATTTTGGTGGAGCTAGTGGGTCAAGTGAAGATCAAACCCCTTGTCCACTAGGACCTAGACCACAAAAACCTAGGTAGCCTATTTTTTGTATAATATCTGCCCCTTTGGTATATTTATCTTTTGTGGACTTATCAACTACTATACTAATTGTGGGATTCACACTAGATGTGGGATCCATAGAATCTTGGTCATAGTCATCATCATCGCTGACATATGCTTCAGTTGGATGCTCCTTATTCCACAAGTCATTAAACATTTTATCCTCTTCCACCTCATAAAGTTCTTTAGAGGTCTTTGGCTCGCTGAGATTCTTCCTCATTTCTCAAAAATCATGAATTTTGGTTCAAGTCCAATTATCATCCATACATTCATCCATTAGGTCATTTGGAATAGATTTTTTAGATGGTTGAGAAGCTTTCTGGTAGAGATTGTACAATGTCATGGCCTGCATTTTTCCTTTCTGTTTGTGCAATGCCATAATTTGTGATGACAATTCCTATATTGACATATTATTTTCAACAGCATATTTCTCCATCAATTTTTTGACCTCGTCCCAAGAATCTATGTTTTTAAATTTTTCAATCAATGGCATACTTTCATGTTGACATTTTCTTTCAGATTTCCCATTCTCTCTAAGCTTTGTTCCAATTATGTTGAGTGGATCATACTACCAGTGATTGTCAACATCAAAGCGAAAAATTGTAAAAAAGGCTTGTGCCACTTTGAATCCTCTTCTCTCAAATGTGAACCCTCCAAATGAGAAAGGAAAGGAAGGAAATATCATTTTCTTTTGCTGACCATTAAAGAGTAGATCTGTGCTCTCCATCTGTCATACATATTCCAATGCAAATACCCTCTCTATGACTGGTATTGGAAGTTTGTAGGGTTCTACCACTAAATTGTAAAATCTTAACACTGTGTACTCTTCCATGAAGTACTAGTCAAGCAATTGTATTTTACTTCCAAGTTGAATTAAATCTCTACAAGTAGCAAGAAATCTAGGCATTGGAGTGCCTATAATTTTATCATAGATTGGTGCCAAAAAGAAGTCTACAAAATTTTTATAGTTCCTTCTGTTATCAATCATCCTTATCTGAGGTGTCCACTCATATATTGGATTTTGGCCCTGACTGCAAAGCTTGTTTGTCTGAAATATTGCATGATGCTTTGCTAAGAGAAGATAGCACAAGTATGTTGTGAATATAAATGTCTTCTATGAACCTGTTTTAATCATTAGTAATTGTTCTTGCATGCAATGAACAATGTGCTCAATAAAATAATATTTTACTGGTTCTTTTTCAAAATGAATATGAAAAAGAATTTCAAGAATGCTGGCACCCACTTCTTTGTTACTATCCAATCCCAAACAAAATGCTAGCAAAGAAATATTGTCCTGAACCCATGGCACAAAAATTTCATAATCATAAGGAAGCATATGATCTGGACTCGGGCTAGAACCATTTTCTATTCCTCTGATATATTAATCTCTCTATGTTGCATTTATTTTTTCATAATCCTCTACCAACTTTCTTAGGTCAATTTGCACGTTTGAGTTTTTCTTTTCAAACCCTAGGTTCAACAGACTAACAAATTCACTCTCAGTTACAGACAAAATTTCCTCCTGAGTATTTTTATTCACAATTTCTTTTCTATTTTTATCATAATTTTCAGCACAGACCATGACAATTTCTGGGCAAGGGAATACTTGAGGTAATGCCATGCATGCCGATCCAGCATTCCATGATATAATTTTATTTGTCGTTGCATTTACCTTGGGGTTAAATGAAGAAAATTTTGAACCCTTATTTGGATCATTCCACTTGTTTTCAATTGCAAATCTAATTTCCATTATTCCCTTATTTCCATGAATAATAGGATCATAAATATCATGGAATAAATCAGTGAAACTTGGTGTTTTAAGAAGATTGTGGAATTCTATTATCTGACTTGGATTTTTACTCAGTCTTATTCTTGATATTTTTTTTGCCCATCGTGGTAAGCTGGTAACCTAAACTGGTATCACTATTTACTCATAGGAAAATTCAAATATTTATACACATCTGCAAGCCTACAATTTAAAGGGGTGATTTAAAATTAAACCCTAACAAGTAACAGGATTTTTTTTTTCTATAATATAAATAGTAAAGTTGTAAATCAAGAGATTTGAAAAATTTAAAATGTGGGCCCTAGGTTTTTAGGATTTTAGTAGTTACCCTTTACCCTTAGTTTTGATTTTTGCATACTATGACTAGGAAGAGACTCAAGAGCTGAGAGACTTTGTTGCTTTCCTTGGACCTCAATCCTCAACCTAGAAATGTATATTGTAGACTACTTAATAAATTATACTTATAAATGAAAAATTAGATTGGAAACTTAAAGCACAAAAAGTGTACAATCTACAGTCGTCACACTTGTCACTGACCATGTGAGTGGACATGCATCATGAATCTGGAATGGGTTTGCAAAGAAGTTGTATTTCTCTTCCCTTTTGGCCCAAAATACAGCTTTGGTTGTTGATCTACAATCATCCAATGGTCATAATGTCAATGCAATTTTAGTCACTATCTGGTGTGGTGGCACCATGGGTCCCATTAACTCACCTTGTCACTTGGTGACTGAGTCACCTCATGAGTTAGACGTGTCACGTCATCATCAAATGACATTGTTGGTAACCCGTGTGAGATTGTGAGTGGAATGTGTTTAGTGACACGTGTCATGATTCTGGAACGGGTTTGAAAAGATGGGGTTTCTTTTTCCTTTTAGCTTGAAATACAACTTCGGTCATTGATCTACAATCATCCAACAATCATTATGTCATTGTTAGCTGGTGTGGTGGCCCCGTAGGTCCCATTAACTCACCTAGTTGGGCTGACTCACCTCACGAGTTAGACATGTCATGTCATCATCAAATTGAAATGACATTGTTGGTAGACCGTGCGAGACTGCGAATGGAATGTGTTTAGTGAGACGTGTCATGATTTGAGAATGCATTTGAAAAGATGGGATTGCTTTTCCCTTTCATCTTGAAGTCCATTGTACATTGTCGATTTGTGCTCATCCAACAATAGTTATTTGCAACATAAATTGTTAAATGTTATACTATTATTATTTTCTTTATAGATATTAATTAATAATGGATAATAAGTTAATAAAATTTAAAATTTAAAGTTATTTAATTGAATAGTAACAATTCAAAATGCACTATTTTTTAATAATATTACTTAAGTTCATGTTTAGAGATTACGAGATTTCTCATTTTTGTGGTCGCTGACTCTTTAGGTCTCCCAAACATGAGTTATCAGTTAAAGTAATATTTTTTATTGATTATATAGTATACTTAAAGTTAAAATGATATTTTTTATTGATTATAACTTTAACGTTGATAATTATAATCTCATATAATTCTCATACCTTATAATTAGAAAACCATAAATTCTTTCTCTAACCTTATTAATTCATTTGTCCTTCAAATTGATTATATAGTATAGTTAATGTTAAAATGATATTTTTTATTGATTTATAACTTTAACGTTGATAATTATAATCTCATATAATTCTCATACCTTATAATTACAAAACCATAAATTCTTTCTCTAACCTTATTAATTCATTTGTCCTTCAAATTGATTATATAGTATACTTAATATTAAAATGATATTTTTTATTGATTATAACTTTAACATTGATAATTATAATCACATATAATTCTCATACATTATAATTAGAAAACCATAAATTCTTTCTCTAACCTTATTAATTCATTTGTCCTTCAAAATTCTGTAAATATTTCATATTAACTACAACTACCTACATGGTACAACTATGATACATTTTAAATATTCAGATTTAAAAATGGAAATACCATCCGCATCGTTTGATCGTTTCCTTATTTCTACTAAAACATACTTACAAGTTACATCATACATGTCAAATACATAGATAAAGAAACTAATTAAAATATTGCAATCATAGTGACAAAGAAGTCTAAAAACTATTTTTTGTACCCATAAAACATAAATTGAAATGAGCTAAAGCTTGCAAAATTTTCATTGTACTTTTTCATAAAATTATAATTACATTGTCCACTTCCAGTACAATACTACAAAGAGAAACCTACTATTATACTATAAACAAAAAAAACCCAAAAAATGAGGTATGTTTTTATCAAAAAAAACCACTAGTAGTCCACTAGTGATTTTGCCCTTTGGCTCCATCTAAGTAGAATTCTACAGAGAGGATTAATTGTGAGAATTCATCAAGCCACCATATTGCCCCACCTAAGCCTCCTCTTCATCAAGAATAAACCACTTACAAAGAAAATCCCTGGCAATCAGCGCCCATTTCCTATGGTGCTTCAACTACACAGCAGTCAGGTCCAACAGAAATGGTTGCATGGCCACATTCTGGTTTGGGAGGAGAAGCTTGGATATTTCACTTGCCCAAGGGATCCCTGCCCCTATTTTTATGAACATGACAACATTAACATTGTCACCCAGGTATTCTTCTTTAAAAACCCTCCTCAACAGCATTAACATGTCCACCTTCTCTCCTCCAAGGTCGAGAAGAGATGCCAAAAAATGGGACATAATGTCCATGTTGACCCAGTGCCTATCTTCATTGTTTAGAAACTCTTGGCCCAATACCATTTTCACAGCCTCTATTATGAGAGGCCCACAATCCTTACAAATAGATTCTAAAGTTTCATCAAAAAAGGAACCCAGAAAGGCCTTCTGGGCCTCCTCAAATGTGCATCTAAGCCTAATTGGAGTGTCCATCTAAAACAATAAAACTTTAGAAAACTTAAAAACAAATTATTTACAGAGTACAGAGTGTAGACTATAGACCCTAAACAAACAAATTATCTAGCAAAGATGAATTGATGAAAAATGAAGCTAGATCATCTATAAATAGCCCTTGAATCCTTGATCATTACTTAGCAATAAATTATTCTTTCTTTAATAGTATTAAATTCATTGTCCTTAATACACCTCTAAATCTTTCATGTAAATCTCTCCTCTAAATGCATGTGTGTGAGAAATTAAAATTTGTCCTTAATCTTTCATATCTGGCAGTAAATCTTTCCCGTTTATGCAGAACTATCAGAAATTGGTTAGATCGTCTGTACAAATTTGGAAGTGTTGCATGATAGCTAAAGAATGTTACTTTTCACTGACAAGTCATTTATTTCTTACCGAATTAAGAGGTTACAAGTTGCACTATAGTAATAGGACTGTGATTATCGATATCAACACATGTATACTGTAGTCTACAGACAAGTTACCCTTATTTGATACGTGTCAACATTCCGGTGACTTCCTCAACAACTCTGTTTCCTTCAAGAAATAGAGGCTAAAATTAGACTTCATCCATTGATCTTGGAAATCGCCAATAAAATATTTTTTTTCCATAATTAACGAATGATTAGCCAATAAAATAAATAAATTTTCAAACAGTACATAAAATTCGCCAATACAATCATTTTTTTACCCTTCAAAAGAATATCATTCGCCTCATATATTATAATTTTTTACTTCATAAGAAAATTATTCGCCTCAAATATTATAATTTTTTACTTCAAAAGAAAATTATTTGCCTCATATATTATAATTTTTTACTTCAAAAGAAAATTATTCACCAGCAATTTATGAAATTTTCATTCGGTGAGGGAAAAATTGCCAATACAAACTATGAAAAATCATGGATTTGCAAAAAAAAAATCGCCTGCATTAAAACAAATTCCCCCCTAAAATAATGTAGGATTCGCCAAGATTTTACACATTTTCCAAAAAGGGGGTTTCTTAAAGTTATCCATGTACTACTGAAGAGAAGTGGCAATAATATTGATCTTTGGAATCTATCTAAAAACTAAATAAACAAAATGATTAGGAGAGTGAGAATTAGCTAGGTGATGACTTTGGAAGCCTTGAAATAGTGCCAATATTATAATTCAAAACCAAGTAGAAATGCCTCTAGGACTACTGATATATTTTAAAATCCCCCTATATTACTAAGCATAATAAAGGAATGAAAATCTTACAAAGAGCATCAAACATCCATTACAAGATGTAAATCTCTGAGGACATAAGGCATACAGACAAGTGTGAAAAACCCTTGCCAAATATTTTAAAGTTGAGGAATACAATGATACATGCACACAACTTATAATTGGCACAATATGATATCATTCATATTACATTGTTTTCTTTGGATGTCTAATAGAACATTGTTAGTCAAAGAATGTTTTTGGAAGGTGTTCAATGAGACTGAACTGGCTAAAAGTTGTGAGCTACATTTACTTTGCAAATATCATTTATATTCATGACATTTTCTCTTCTAACAACTTCTATTTTGACAAGCTTTGCTTCTTTTGTGGCAGGTGTTATAAAAACATTGCAAGAGGAAAGGAAAATAAATCAAAAGGAAATACCAAATAGCTAGGTAAAATTTAAATCTTAACTAATGAAAGGAATGCATAGGATATCATGAAAATTATCTTAACTGGTGAAATAAATATATAGAATAGCATGGATATAATAAGTCCATAATGGAATCAAATATTTGCATGGTAAACAAGAACCAACAAAATTAAATGCAAGTGATGATAGATTTGATGCTTGGTGAAAAATATCAAGAGCTTGAATCAAAATTTTCTTATTACAATCACCAATGAAAGAAAAAAAATAGTCAAATTGGAAAATATGTTGCAAAAGAGTGATGATCCATGTAAGGAATTACTTGTGAAAATGAATACAAATAAGAGTCAGTGTGATTCTTGTGAGGAAGGCATGAGAAACAAAATTGATGAGCTAAAGAATGAGCTTAAACGAGAGTATCGATTGAATAACATTAGAAATTATGTATTCATTTAGTTACACATAAAGATGAACTAGAAAATAAGTTGAAAACATGCAATGACGTGATTAAAGAATTCCAATCTCTAAATAATTAGCTTGCTCCAAAAATAATATTGAGTGAGAGCCCTGAGAAATTATTTATAGAATTGGAACAAGAGAAAAATGAGCTTACAAATAGGTTGAAAGAATGCAACAATGAGATTCAAAAATTACAATCAATGAAGTATGATCTCAATCAAACAAGTATATTGTGTGAGTCAAAAAATTATGCTCTCAATTAGAAGAGGAGAAAAATAAGTTTGAAAATAAGGTGAAAGAATGCAATGAAAAGATTGAGGAACTACAAGAGAAGATGAATGAAGATATATGTTTATTAGATGCTTGTAAGGTAGATATGCAAATAGAAGTTGTAAATCTACACAATAAGCTTGATTTTGCAGTCACATAAAAATAACTACTAAACTAGAAATATGAGGAAACACAAATGATAAAAATGAATTGAGAAAATGCAATAAAAGTGCTAATCAATTTAAACAAAAGATATATGAGGATCATTTATTATGGGATTCTAGTAAGGTGAATTTAGAAAGAAACATCATAGAGCCAAAAAATGAGATTGATGAAGCTAGAAAATTGAGCAAGAAACATGAAGAATTTTGCACTCAGGTAATGCATGAAAAACTAAAATGGAAGAAGACTTCAAGAAAATAAATGAAACTTCTAAGAAATTAAATGCAAAGATGACTGAAGATTTACTCTTTTGGTAAACTTGTAAGATTTTGAATGTACACTTTCAGGGATACAAAATGAGATTGATTTGATGACTACAAAAGGGAAAAAAAAAGAGCCATAAATATGCATAAATGAATGCAGATAATAGTATAATATAGAATGAGCTTTAAGAGTTCAGAAGAAGTTATTAGGGGACATAGAAAGCCAATTTTAGAGTAAGAAAAAAATGTGGGGCTCTATGGGAAGATCAAGTGATATTTCAATAATTTGTATCACAAAGAGAATAGGCAATGAGGGATTAATTTGGAAGTCACAAAGCCTTTCGTGTAAATTTGATGTCTCACGTTCTTCTAGATAGCCAGTTCAAAGAAATAAAATATATATAAACTAAAATACAAAGTCTAGTGGCATATAACTAAAAGAAAACCAATGACAATTTCAATACTCACTTAGACACACTCTCAAAGTTATGACAATCCCAATGCCTACGAGCTTACTCGCTACTTGGGGATGAACTAAGAAAGCCCCATTAAAAGGGAAAAAACTACAAATTCCTACTCCCATCACACAATTGCCCAACCAATGCAGGCATTGGTTTGAGATGCAGAATCCTAACTAACCAACCTAGAAACACATGGTAATTTTTTATTTACCAAACATGATTCAAAGATGTACAAAATTTCACTCAATTTGACTCCTAAAAAAGTATCTTAAATATGGACCGCTAAGTGTGATTCTCAAAATCCCCAATTCACACCCACAGTTTGATCCCATTACATGAGTAAACAAACTAATATCACCATTTCTTTGAGGTGAAAAATTATCACTGGCCAAGATACAAAGATTTAATATTTCTTTAAATTATTTACCCCAACATTATTCAAAGACAACAATTCAAAAATAGTCACAATGACACCAGAATCAACCCAACAATAAAAGTCATAACAATATTCTTATCCAAAAAAGAATGCCCTTACATAAATTAATGTACTAAATTTATTGTGGCATATGATTGGTATATATTTCCTAGATTTATCTAAAATAGCATATCTAAATAGAACTCGAACAAATAAAATAAAAAATGAGGACATTTCAAACTCTAACAAATGAACTTACAATCATCACAGATATAGAAGTGATACTCTCTTATAATTTATTTATGTCCTCCTATATACTACCATGTGCATGCATGAATTCTATGTCTACAAAAATTTAAACTTGTGTATAATGGTAATATATAGGTTGCATTTCATTTTGAGGTTTTAGTTTATAATTCTCATCAAAATCAACGACAAATATAATATTATTGAGGGGAAAAGTATCCTTAAAAAACTTGAATTTCTCATCTAACCACATAGCTCTATATGTATGACCAATGTACTCACAAACTAGTTTCTCTTGAAAACTATTCATAAAACTAGATACACGTATATCTTTTTTCACTAACCCACACCTTTTTAATTATTTTTCATCTTTAACACCATATGTGATTGACTTGTATTTTCCAAAAGAAACTATTTTAATACCAATTTCATGTGTGCTATCTAGATGTAGGAATCTATGCAACTATTTCAAACCACCACATATAGGACAAAAACATTTCAAACACATCATCTTATAATAAATGTACCCATCATCTTGTTCACATAGTACACTTGAAACAAATTCTCTTGGTGACTTAGGAGGTGTTTGTGGACCACATTCTTGCAAAACATAAATAGTGTGCAAAGTACAATATACATGATTATAAATATCATAATGGATGGAAAATTCAACATGGACCCTAAAACAACATGTAGTATGTGCATGATTAATCTTAACATAAAATAGTTTTATCATCTCAAAAAATATTTGACTAATTTAAATATGAGGAAATATTTGAAGAAACAATTCATAAAATTGTGTTTGAGTCATATCTAAATAGTGTTTTGGATATGCTTCAAGATTTATAAATCCAATTTTCCTTCAAACAACATCTCTTTGGTTGGGTGAAACCCTTGTGTTGTCATGCCAAAAAATTTCAATTAATGTTCTTAGTGCATCAATAACAACCTTGTCCTTGCATGGGATTCTACCTTAGAATGCCCAAAGAGAATTATTGTTAGGATCCTCAATTTTCTCTGGCCTACCTAAGGCATTGAGTAATGTTGTTCTACTTATCCTTAATGACTTTCTTGTTTTTTTTATAAAACAAGATTTTTTTATTTCCTTTCCCATTATGGTTGATGTGAGGAAACGTCAAGTAAAATTAACATCTTTGGTATGTGATTTTGAACCAATGGCTTGGTATGCATCAAAAACATTTCTTACAATTGTTCTTTCACTATTATTTTTGCATGTTCTTAACCCCAAAATTTTTACTGTCTCTCTAAATTCCAGATTTTTAATCATTTCAACAACTAATTGGCATCTTCTAGTTTAATTTAATTTTTTAAAATAGTTATTGTTACCCTATTTTTCTACATGTAGAATGATAGAAACAAATAGGAAAGGGTTGCATAAAGGTTCTTCCATTTAGCACTATTTTTTCGGTGATGTGGATTAACATTTTGTTATTGCATTCATACCAAATTTTTATTGTACTCTAAGTATTGATTACATTTCAAGTTTTTTCAAATTCATAATTGATCATTACATTGTACATACAAACTGAATGTAATTTACAAATGTTCTTTCATACTTCATTTTTCATGTCAATAAATTGAGTACAAAAGGGCAGGATAGAAAGATGTGATAGAGGTATGAGTAGGTCCTTTGCATTGCCTTGAAGAGTCTTCTGCATTTTAGGGGAGCTGGTTGTCATGTTCAGTCCAAGTCCTTTGGTCCTTTGTCTAAGTATTCATGTGTCTGCTAGGAGTCTTTAGGGTTTGTCCTGCATCACGATGAGAAAATTATTAGATCCAATTGGATCTAAGCAATGCATAAGAATGAAACATCATACAACAATCAGAATCTTTCATAGCTACATATATCTATCTGGCATCCAATGTGATAAGAAAGTATGCATACACATAAAATGAAAATTAGTATTAAAGGGACATAATTTTATGAAACCTTTTACTATTAATGGCCATCATTATGCATGTTTTATTTATAAACCAGATGTCTGAATCAAAGGGACTTAGTGTTTATAGCTGAGAAACCTTTTTCAGGACAACAAGATAGCATTAGGTTAGTGAGCACACCAGTAGACCAATTGATGCACAAAATTGACCATTGGTTCATGTTCACTAAAATAATGTGTTTGATTTAATGTTGTTTCAAAGCTTATCAGAGTAAACAAAGTAAATGCATTTGTTCAAATGGACTGGTTCTTATCACAGTCATAAGAGGGAAGATGTAGTGTGTTGTTCAAGTGTTACTTATATGTTGAGAGAATAGATGCAAAATATCACATTCAAGGTCACTGAAATCTATTTATGGGTGTCACGAGCCCGTTCTCGAACCTCATAAATAGATTTTATTGCTGATGTTACAATTTTATAACCAAAAAAAGGGGCAATCATGCTTTGTTTATAACATAAAGATTCTTCAAGAGAGTAAGGGAAGCACAAGAATTTTCATTGTTGTACCAAACAAGAAAATCAGTTTGTTGAGTCTATGGTTATTTCTAGCCAAAGTGAAGAGTAGAGACACAACCAAATACAAAGTATCAAGAGCATTGCAAAGTATAAATCCAATAGATATGCTCACTGATCAAACATATATAGTAAATGTTATGGTCAACAAAAGGAAATCAGTTCAATGCATTTATTATTATTATTATTTTCTAGTATGTGTGTACAGTCAAAGCACTTGTCAAAAGGATCACAGATTAATAGTAATAGAGATCAAAGTATAATGCAGAGATAGTAGGTGGACAAGGCTTAAGACAGCTGGTAACAATAAAAGTTGAATCTAGATGATGATGGCACATTTCTAAGGATAAAGACTTTTGCTTAAGCATCTACAATGAGCCTCAATAGTCACAACACATTATTCATTCATAACTTGAAATAGAGGAAAAGTTCCTTAAAATTATGTAAGATGAAGGGTAAAATCAGCTTCTTTCAGCCATCTATTAGTATGTTCCAATCAAGAAGAATAATCTTAGTTTTAATGTTACCATACATGTTCAAAAGTTTCCAACAGACAATAAAAGAAAATAAACCCCAAGTTTTATGCTAAGTGGAGGGAGAGTGAATTCAGCCTTCAATTTAGGTTCAAATAGCATGAATAAATTCAAAGATTGATTACTAGAGATGGTTGGAAATGCACCAAAACAAGTTGTATATCACTAATGGGAATGTGATTTGGATAAATAGAAAAAGAAACACAAAATCTATTAAATAATACAATCTCATTTTTGCATAAAGCGAGGAAAAGGGGAGAGTAAATACTTATCTCCAAGTATCGAGCCTAGCTCAATTTTGAAGCTATAAGCTCCTTGCAATCAAGCTGAGTTATTCTAGCTAAAGCCCAAATACAATGATCTCAGCCCATGATCAAAGGCTGAGTTTTTACAGTTCAAAGCCCAAGCTCAAGTTGCAAAGCCAAGAGGTTCCACTCACAACTAGACCCAAGACCACAAGTCAAAAGCCTCAATAACCTAGCCACAAGTCTCAGCCCCGACTTCCAGCTTAAGGTTAAGGGCTCAACAAAAATAGTCAAGGCTCAAGTTCTTAGAATTAAGACTCAAGCTCCTTGTTCAATAGAGCTTCCAACTTATAGTACAAATCCCAAGCTCTAGCTAAGGTCAAGCTTCATGCAATATTTTTCAAGTTCATTTCCATTGAAAGTCTCGAGCTTCCATTCTAAGCTCATTTTCATCAAATGTTGTTAAGTTTCCAAGTTCAATACTAAAAAGACAATAGCTAAACAACTCGTGTTCAGCTATCAGTTGAGATTTTCCAGTCAAGCTCAAGATTCAAGCTCATATTCAAAGTCATGAGTTCACAAAATAGTTAGAGTTTCATGCCAATTAAGCAAAGGTAAATCATAACCAAGAAAATAGTGATGATACATGCTTAGTGAGAGATTGAACTCATGAATACATACAGAGATATTTCACATAGGTTGTAGACTGGAGTTCATCTTTAGGTTTACACCATGAATAAGGGTTTAGACTGTAGTTTTTCCCCAAATATGAAATGCATCGCAAAGATCAAAGAATGCAAAGATCAAGAAAAACACCCAATTTGATAAAATGTGAAGTCTGATTGAAGGAGATATTAAAAGCCATTAAAATCTACAAAGTACTTTTAGCCAGCCTTGAGAAACTAAAAATGCCACCTAAGCCTATACCCAGCAAATATTTTGAAGATTGTAGATTGCAGATTACATTATGTGAATAGGATCTTGTTGATCTTATTGTATGTAGTTAATATTAATCTTTAAACTTAAGTTTTTATTTAAGTTTAGAATATATGCGTATAGGATAGGGGTGATTGTGCTATAATATATTGGTAATATCTTTTAAAAATATATATTATAAATTACCAATATTAGGGCTAGATTTATGGCATGATTGGTGCATGTATTTGTAGGCCAAATTTAGGGGTTGATTTGCGGAACTACTTGAGAAGTGATACATATAATTTGGAGTCTATTTTATAGAAAAATCAGATCATTTCTAGGAGTGATTTTAGGAGACCTAGATTTTTGAATCCAGCATTGGAGGGCTTCATAAGGGAGACAAATTTTTAGTTTTAGGTGTTTGAAGGTGTGAAAAGGAGGCCCTAGTGAGTAATTGAGTTCCTTTGTACCTTTTGACACATTTTTGTAACCAATTTTTCATAATTTGGAAGGAAAATACAAGCTGATTATCTACATTGCATCATTTATGAGTATCAAATTCAATCATATTCTTTTTTTCTGCAATTAGGTGTTGTATGTTTTGTGTAATTGAGTTAAGTGAATTTTTTTTTATTCCTTTCCTAGGTTATCAAAAATCAGGCCTCTTGCATAATATGTAAGTTTGTTGTCATTTTTTAGTGTTTGTGGTTTGAACCCTAATAGTGGATTCTAGTCAACCTTTATGTTGAATAGAGAGTGATACAAGAGAATCTCAGTAGTTTGTAATTGTGGATGCTAGTTTGAAGATCCTGATAAGCCTAAAGCAAGTTTTTGGTGTATCACCCCGTTTCAATTCCATTTTTAAGTTATCTTTCCCCCTTTTCCCAATCAATTTTCAATCAAGAGGGGATATTCCAAATCAAATAGGAACTGGCCTAGAATCTGGAGATTCCTTCTCAATTAGAGTCCACCTACAGCTCGAGAAGGTTTCCATTATTAGGATTGAAATGTCGGAGAGCCCTAATGCTTGAGTTAGGGTGACATTTTAAAACCTAAACAATTTTTGGCATGCCCGATGGGACCCATTCTTCAACAATCTGGTCGAATTGCATTATATTACTTTCTGGTTTTGGTGTCCTATTAGCAAGATTTAGACCTTAAAGAGGTCATATTTCACATATCTAATGTTTCATGGAGGAAAGTGAGCTAGTTACAAAGATCAAGAGTTTTTTCCATCATTTCAAGGGAATGTTGTTCAAGAGAATCATTTTCAGTCCTATCAAGGTCAACAGTCACAAGATGCTTTCACTAAGCCTACATTTTCTCAGCCTTATCATTATCCCACACATGATAATGAATTACAAAATAGAGATACTGCACGTATGTTGCAGGATTTACTTATGTAGATTGATCACATGAAGAGGCAGCAAGAGGAGCATGCTTATCAGGCCCATATTCAACAACAAGAAGCATTGGCTCAGCAAGATCATGATTATAAGAGATATTTGGTGGATCAATACAAGAGGAATGAGGCTAAGCTTGCAAGAGGGTTGGAAGCATAGAAGGAGGTTCATGAAGGAGAGTTGGAGGCACAAAAGAAGGTTTATGAAAAGGAGCTTCACCAAAAAAGTAATTTGATAAAAGCTATGTTTGATAGAGGCCATGAATTTCAAGAGGAAAAAGAAAAGGAATTAAGAGCTCATCGGGAGTTTCATGAGAAATTTCAAGAAGAAAAGGAAAGAGAATCAAAAGTTTAGAAGAAGTTCCATGAGAAAGAGCTACAAGATCAGGAAAAGAAGATAAGGATCCTGGCTTCTACAGCTGAAATGTACAAGAGAGGCTATCAACTTCAGATTGGAAAGTGTCTTCAGCTAGAGAAAGAAAAAGAGAGCATTGAACAGAAGGTTACAACTAAGCATAAGAAGGATGATCTTTCAGATGGATCTTGTGTGGTTGAAGAAGATGATCTTTTTTGGGATGATTTGGAGCAATTTTGCTTACATCTTGATGACAAGCCCATGTTTGTAGAAAGTACCTACAAGTTGTGGGAGAAACTTATTTCTAGCCAGCATGAGGAAGTTACTTATCAAAATAAAGTGATTTCTCAGGAACCCAAGTCTATCAAGGAGAACTCCCAATTCAATCTCACACATGGTTTCCCTATCAGACATTTATCAAGGATGGAGGCCAGCGAAGAAGTTCCAATTATGATTGCACCTCTACATGATGTTCTACCAAAAGGTGAAGCTAAGATATCAAAATTAAAGAAACTTGTTGTCCTATATGACCAAGTAAGTAAAGTCCTTTTGGATCTTCACAAAATATTGTTGATTACTGATTTTATTCAAAATGATGGTGTTTTTAATTAGCTAGATCAAGTAAGTGAGATCTTTGTCAAGCTGAAAGTTTCTTATCAATTGATCAAGTTCATTTCATTTGTTCATCTCATGATGGCTTTCCAAAATCATGTTTATTATTGTGAGCTGAAAAGGATGGGCCGCTAGTTAGAATAGATTAGTTTAGTTTTTCATTTCAATAAGTGCAGTCCAATACTACATCTTTAGGTTGCATGGGTCTTAGTTTAGGTGCATTTTTAGTTTCAATAAGGTTGCTATCATGAGTGCTGATTATCTGACTCCATTTCCCCATAATAAGGTCTAGGGTTCATGTCTAGCAGGCAGACATCTAGTAGAAGTCGCCAAAATTATTTACCTATTTTTCTACATGTAGAATGATAGACACAAATAGGAAAGGAATGCATAAAGGTTCTTCCATTTAGCACTATTTTTTAGGTGATGTGGATTAACCTTCTATTATTGCATTCATACCAAATTTTTATTGTACTCTAAGTATTGATCACATTTCAAGTTTTTCAAATTCATAATTGATCATTACATTGTACATACAAAATGAATGTAATTTACAAATGTTCTTTCATACTTCATTTTTCATGTCAATAAATTGAGTACAAAAGGGAAGAATAGAAAGATGTGATAGAGGTATGATTAGGTCCTTTACATTGCCTTGAAGGGTCATCTGCATTTTAGGGGAGTTGGTTGTCATGTCTGGTCCAAGTCCTCTGGTCCTTTATCTGATTCTTCATGTGTCTGCTAGGAGTCTTCAGGGTTTGTCCTGCATCATGGTGAGAAAATTGTTAGATCCAATTGGATCTAAGAAACGCATAAGAATGAAACATCATACAATAATTAGAATCTTTTAATGATGCATATATCTATCTGGTATCCAATGCGATAAGAAAGTGTGCATACACATAAAATGAAAAGTACTATTAAAGGGACGTAATTTTATGAAACCTTTTACTATTAATGGCCATCATTAAGAATGTTTTATTTATAAACCAGATGTCTGAATCAAAGGGACTTAGTGTTTATAGCTAAGAAACCTTTTTCAGGACATCAAGATAGCATTAGGCTAGTGAGCACACAAGTGGACCAATTGATGCACAAAATTGACTATTGGGTCATTTTCACTAACTTAATTTGTTTGATTTAATGTTTTTTCAAATCTTATCAGAGTAAATGAGTAAAAGCACAAATTTGTGTCACGTTTCAGGCTAACTTATCAGCACAACTGAATTTGATTATTTCTAACTAAGATTATTTTTTGACAAACATATGGTCTTGCTAGATTCATTCTACCTAAGTTAGATAAGTGCTTCAAATTTTCCAATTGGAAATATCTATTAAATAGATGTTTTATACCAATTACTAAAGAAATAAAATTATTTCATAATAAATGATGTTTCAATAACTCCTACTCTTTTTAATGATATTTTTTACAAATATAAAAACACCCTTTTTTAGAGCACAAAGTCAAGATTATCATCATATAATTTTTATAGTATTTTAATTAGATCTAATATATTATAATTTCAAAATATTAAAAGTAGGTATTTTAACATTTGAGAACAAGCTACTTCAAAAATAGAAAAAAATAGTAAAGCTTATCAAAAAAATTGAAATTTTATATTTAATACTAGAGGAGAGAGTTCTCTTAAGAATATGTAATTTTTTTTTTGAATGGTGTAGATTTGATAGGGGAAATTTGGTGGGAGATGAAAATTGTCGATTTCAGGTATGTTCAACTTTGAGTAGTTATAACTGAGAAAATATACATTGAAAACTAGTTTTTCTTCTTTTTTGTACTAGCTATACATTTCATTTATAACATATTTTAAAATCAAAGCAAAAAAAGATTATTTTCATATACTTTTTTGGGGGGAACAAGACCCTCATTTTGCAGCATTTTTTAGCAAGTAAAAAATGGACTTCAAAAATTAAAAAACTATGTGAACTCTTGTTGAAAACAAAATTAAAAAATTATAGGCATAAACTTCATCCACTTTTACACATTTCATTAGTTTACATCATCTCCAAATTCTAAACATAAATGCCATTTTTATGTTGCTAAACTTAAAAAGTTTGTGTGATGTTGACATTTTCTTTTATAAAAGTGTGACACAACTTTGTACTTTTACCCAAACAGAGTAAATGCATTTGTTCAAATGGACTGGTTCTTATCACATTCATAAGAGGGAAGATGCAGTGTGTTGTTCAAGTGTTGCTTATATGTTGAGAGAATAGATGCAAAATATCACGTTCAAGGTCATTGAAATCTATTTATGGGTGTCATGAGCCCGTGCTCAAACCTCATAAATAGATTTTATTGCTAATGTTATAGTTTTATAACCAGAAAAAGGGACAATCGCGCTTTTTTTATAACATAAAGACACTTCAAGGGAATAAAGCAAGCACAAGAATTTTCATTGTTGCACCATACAAGAAAATCAGTTTGATGAGTCTCTAGTTATTTCCAGCCAAAAAGAAGAGTAGTGACACAGCCAAATACAAAGTGTCAAGAGCATTGCAAAGTATAAATCCAACAGATATGCTCACTATTCAAACATTTACAGTAAATATTATGGTCAACAAAATGAAATAAATTCAATGCATTTATTATTATTATTATTTTCCAATATGTGTGTACAGTCAAAGCACTTGTCGAAAGGATCACAACTTAACAATAACAGAGATCAAAGTATAATGCAGAGCTAGTAGGTGGACAAGGCTTAAGACAACTGGTAACAATAAAAGCTGAATCTAGATGATGATGGCACATTTCTAAGGATAAAACTTTTGCTCAAGCATCTACAACAAGCCTCAATAGTCACAGCACATTATTCATTCATAACTCAAAACAGAGGAAAAGTGCCTTAAAATTATGTAAGATGAAGGGTAAAATCAGCTTCTTTCAGCCATCTATCAATATGTTCCAGTCAAGAAGAATAATCTTAGTTTTAATGTTACCATATGTTCAAAAGTTTCCAGCAGGCAATAGAAGCAAATAAACCCCAAGTTTTACGCTAAGTGGAGGGAGAGTGAATCAACCTTCAATTCAGGTTCAAATAAAATGAATAAATTCAAAGATTGATTACTAGAGATGGTTGGAAATGCACCAAAACAAGTTTTATATCACTAATGAGAATGTGATTTGGACAAAAAGAAAAAGAAACCCAAAATCTATTAAATAATACAATCTGGTTTTTGCATAAAGTGAGGAAAAGGGGAAAGTAAATACTTATCTCCAAGTATCAAGCCTAGCTCAAGTTTGAAGCTATAAGCTCCTTGCAATCAAGCTGAGTTATTCCAGCTAAAGCCCAAATACAGTGATCTTAACCTGTGATCAAAGGCCAAGTTGTTACAATTCAAAGCCCAAGCCCAAGTTGCAAAGCTAAGAGGTTCCACTCAGAGCTAGACCCGAGATCACTGGTCAAGAGCCTCAACAGCCCAACCACAAGTCTCAGCCCTGAGTTCCAGGTTAGGGTTAAGGACTCAACAACAACAGTCAAGGCTCAGGTTCTTTTAATTACAACTTGAGTTCCTTGCTCAACAGAGCTTCCAACTTCCAGTACAAAGCCCAAGCTCTAGCTAAGGTCGAGCTTCATGAAACAGTTTCTGAGTTCACTACTAGTGAAAGTCTCAAGCTTCCAGCCTAAGCTCATTTTCATCGAATGTTGTTAACTTTCCAAGTTCAATACTAAGAAGATAATAGCTCAACAGCCCAAGTTTAGCTATCAACCAAGATCTTCCAGTCAAGCTCAAGATTCAAGCTCATATTCAAAGCCATGAGTTCACAAAACAATCAGAGTTTCATGCCATTTAAGAGAAGGTAATTCATAACCAAGAAAATAGTGATGATACATGCTCAGTGAGAGATTGAACTCATGAATACACACAAAGATCTTTCACATAGGTTTCAAACTAGAGTTCATCTTTAGGTTTACACCATGAATAAGGGTTTAGACTATAGTTTTTCCCCAAATATGAAATGCATCGTGAAGATCAAATGATGCAAAGATCAAGAAAAACACCCAATTTGATAAAATGTGAAGTTCAATTGCAGGAGATATTAAAAGCCATTAAAATTTGCAAAGTACTTTCAGCCAGCCTTGAGAAACTAAAAATGCCACCTAAGCCTATACCCAACAGATATTTTGAAGATTGCATATTGCATTATGTGAATAGGGTTGTGTTGATCTTATTTTATGTAGTTAATATTAATCTTTAAACTTAAGTTTTTATTTAAGTTTAGAAGATATGCATATAGGCTAGGGGTGATTATGTTGTAATCTATTGGTAATATCTTTTAAAAAGATATATTATAAATTACCAATTTTAGGGCTAGATTTATGGTATGATTGGTCCATGTATTTGTAGGCCAAATTTAGGGGTTGATTTGAGGAACTACTTAAGAAGTGATACATATAATTTGGAGGCTATTTTATAGCAAAATCAAAGCATTTCTAGGAGTGATTTTAGGAGACCTAGATTTTCGAATCCAGTATTGGAGGGATTCATAAGGGAGACTAATTTTTAGTTTTAGGGGTTCAGAGGTGTGAAAAGGAGGCCCTAGTGAGCAATTGAGTTCCTCTGTACATTTTGACACATTTTTGTAACCAATTTTTTAGAATTTGGAAGGAAAATACAAGTTGATTATCTACATTACATCATTTATGAGTATGAAATTCAATCCTATTCTTCTTTTCTGTAATTAAGTGTTATACATTTTGCATAATTGAGTTAAGTGAATTATTTTTTATTCCTTTCCTAGATTATTAAGAATCAGGCCTTTTGCAGAATATGTAAGTTTGTTGTCAATTTTACTATTTATGGTTTGAACCCTAATAGTGGATTCTAGTCAACCTTTATGTTGAATAGAGAGTGATACAGGTGAATCTCAATAGTTTATAATTGTGGATGTCAGTTTGAAGATCTTGATAAGCCTAAAGCAAGTTTTTGGTGTATCACCCTGTTTCAATTCCATTTTAAAGTTATCTTTCCCCCTTTTCCAAATCAATTTTCCATCAAGAGGTGATATTTCAAATCAAATAGGAACCAACCTAGAATCTAGAGATTCCTTCTTAATCAGAGTCCACCTACAGCTCGAGAAGGTTTCCATTGTTAGGATTGAAATGTCAGAGAGCCCTAATGCCTGAGTTAGGGCGACATTTTAAAACAAAAATAGTTATTCCACAATATTCTAACCATTCTTCTACAAGTTCTTTCAAAAAAATTATTGTGCATTGTTTTCAAAATATTTTCATCAATGTCAATTAGAGAATTTGGTTTTATACGAATTATTCTAGGAGGTATTAAGATTGGTGCATGCTCTTCATTTTCATTAGCTGCATTAATTGCATCAAATTAAAATGGTGTATGTTCTTCAATTTCATTAGGTGCATTATGTACATTCATCACATAAATTTGAAATGGTGCATCATGTTAGTCATATTCATTAGGTGCATTAGGTGCATTCTTCACATGCAGTTGAATTGGTGTATGTTGATCATTTTCATTTGGTGCATTACATGCATTTATCATCTCAATTTGAATTGTTCCATGTTCATCATTTTCATTAGGTTCATTAGGTGCATTAGATGATTTACCTTCACATAATCTCCTCATATGCTCCCTTTGTCTTTCCTTTGTTACCTCTCGTTGTTCTATTGTTCCTCTCATTTTATTTCCCATCGTTCATATCGATTATCCTACACATAATATCATGATGAACATACATAATCAATTATTAAAAAAACCACAAATTATCATCATTTTTTTATAATCTAAAGTATTAACACTAAAATATCTTCAAGAAAAAACCAAAAAATAAGAGAAATCAATCATTTGAGATCATATGTGACAAAAGGCATGAAAATATGTGTGATACTATCATAGAATGACATGAAAAACTATAGTGGGACCTTGGAACAAGTTGGAGTGCTATTTTTTAGGCCATTGGGAATGATATTTAGCTCAACAAAATGTGTATGGGTTATGTTTAGTCAAAACCCGTACAAGTTCCATTGTGCTAAAGGTGAAACATTCATATTGGTCTTAAATGCAACAAGTCCATAGTTTTATAGAAATTATTAGAGTAAAGTATCAATTATGTTAGTTAAACTTTACTCCCTTCTTAAGATGTCAATACTTTTATTTTTAGTTGTTTATATTTAAACACACATTCACTAGTTGATTTAAACTTATGCACTAGTTGTTTTAAATATAAATTTGCATGTATTAGTCTTGTAATAATTTAACTAATTATTACATGCACTAGGGTTTTCCTTTCAAGGCTTTTGATCTCCTTCATAAGGATGATCCATTGTATATTTTATTTATTCATTATTTAAAGATATTTTCTTCTTCATATTTTTGAGTCAAACCCTTGCCCTCTTCTTGTCTCTACTTCATTGTAACAGGTTTTTGTAGGCAGGTGATCTTTAGGTTTTGTGGATTTGTATTGCTCAAATCCTACATGGTATCAAAGCCTAATCTACTACAGCTTGTTTATGTTTGAAGGATTTAGATTAGGGATTTTTGGTTATTTTTTATTGAAATTAGGAGGTCCCTAAATTTTGGTTCACTTTGAGCTCAAACGAACCTCACTGTTGAGCTCGCAATGCTTAGAAACCCCTATTTCAATATAAGGCACATCCAATTTGGAAAACTTTGCATTTAGGGGCTTTTTTGGGGGTACCAAAGGCTTGACACACTTCCCAAGGTAGAATTTGTATGAATTGGAACATTTCTTGAGGTAAAATTTGTACAAATTTGCATGCAAAATGAGACAAAAAAATTTCTATCTAGCACACAAATCAAGACCAAAAAATTGGCATGCAAATCAAGGCAAAAATTTGTAGTGCCTGACACAGATCCTGAGGCGTGTATGCGAATTTGCAAAAAAAAATTATTTATTTTATTTTGTTAAATTTTTTTGGCAGGTGACGACCATTTGGCCGTCAAATTTAAGCCAAGCGAATGTAGTTTTAGCCCCTGGTTATATGGCAACCAGGGGCCCATAATTTTTAGCCCCAGGGACGTGTGACAGCCATTTGGCCATCAACTTTAAGCCCATAAAGTTTTGATGTCAGCACATCTAGACAGCATTTTGGGCCCTCCGCAACACTTGGTGGTTTTTTGCTCATAACTTGAGCATACAGTGTCGAAATAGGGAAAATGAGATATCATCCAAAAGTTGGTTCCGAGCTCTATCTGGATCTAGAGGTTTGAATTTCTGAGTTTTCTTTTTTGATGGTGTTTTTTACTGTCAAAGCCAGATGTTTAGTTTTTCACTTCAGAAGCTCTATATTACGCATCTGGACTCCATTTTAGGAAAGCGAGATATCATTGGAAAGCTTGTTCTGAGAGATTTCTAGTGCTGTGAGTCATTTTCCTAGATTCTACTCTAGGTATATTTTACTCATTTTTTTGCATTTTTGCACTCTAGTGGATATCTTGGATGTTATAGGTCCTAGGATCTCTTCCCTTTAGGGGATGACTATTCGTAGACTATTATTTTGTTTCAACAGCCTTATGTCTTATTTGAGCAGTGTATACTTCACTTTTTTAGCATTCTTTTATGCACATGCACTGAGATAAAGTGTCATTTTCTTCTATGCTTGGAATCTTGAACATGTTTGTGCTATTTATACTCGCACTCCATTATAAAGTGCCATGGGGGGGGTTTGATATTTTCCTTTTTTTTCCATCTACCTTTGTCAAGTGAGTGTTCCTTCCATGACATTAGCCTAAAGGTATCTTTATTTGTGCTTGTGCTTTCTATGCACCTTCAATGTTCCTGGTTCTTCACGATGTAGTTCTTATTGGCACTATTTTTAATGTACCTGTCACCTCTCTCTTGTCAACATTATGGGGGGGTTCTATTGATCGTTCTTCTACTTCCTTGGTTTGATAGTGTGAGCAATGTATTCAATATTTTTTCCTATGTACTTGGTGGATGTAGTGGCTGGGTACCTATGCATTTCAGTGAGATGGATCATTTACCATATAGACACTCCTTATTTCCTATTTTTAGAGACACTCTTCCATCTTTGATTGATCATTTCTTCAGGCTTTGGTGTTTTATACCATCTATATCTTCGAATTCAATTCTTTTCCTTTGTTTGCCTCTTGATTCGAGTAGTGTCATTTGAGGGCACTCATACAGATTAGAGTCTTCTCTACCTGGTCATGCTCTATTTCACTAGAGGATCTTCAGATCAGCAATTACTTCTTGATAGAGTTTGCATCTTCTTGCTTTAGTGTTGTTCTACATGTTCATTCTTGTTCCTATTTTCTGGAACATTCCTAGTTTTGGAGGCTTATTTAGTCCTTCAGACTCTAGTCTTTGTCTCTTTTTGGAGTAGAGCTTTTTCCCATGTGGTTTTCTCTATTTCTCTACTTTATAGAGACTCTCTTTTGTACTTGGTTACCTCATTAGGCCATGTTGTCAGGACCCATTTTTTACTTTCAGCACTATAGTTTCCTTTGCTTTCTTCTTGCATTGTTTGTAGCTGCATTGTTGCTCATCTTAAGGAGGGGTGTTAGAGTAAAGTATTAATTATGTTAGAGTAAAGTATTAATTAAGTTAATTAAACTTTACTCTCTTCTTAAGATGTCAACACTTTTATTTTTAGTTGTTTATATTTAAACACACATGCACTAGTTGATTTAAACTTATATACTAGTTGTTTTAAATATAAACTTGCATGTATTAGTCTTGTAATAATTTAACTAATTATTACATGCACTAGGGTTTTTCTTTCGAGTCTTTTGATCTCCTTTATAAGGATGATCCATTTTATATTTTATTTATTCATTATTTGAGGATATTTTCTTCTTCATATTTTTGAGTCAAACCCTTGCCCTCTTCTTGTCTCTACTTCCTTGTAATAGGTTTTTGTATGTAGGTGATCTTCGGGTTTTGTGGATTTGTATTGCTCAAATCCTACATAACTCATATGCATTTTTCTTATGTAAAAATATTTTCTCTTAAATGAACCAAAAAAATGAGAGGGGGAGAGAGAGAGGGGGAGTGGGGGGGTGGGACGGGAGAGAGGAAATGGGGATAGACATGCATATATAGATATATATATATATATGTATATACATATATTATATATGTTAGTATATACATATATTATATATGTTAGTATATACATATGTATAGTGTATGCTAAGTATACAAGAATACATTTTTAAATTTCTTCATAACCTGTATGATTTACATCTAGAACTAAAACTTATGCTTTTAGTTCTACATAACTTGTATGGGTTATGAATTACTAGGAAATCTATGATACACATGTTAGAATAACTGAGAAGGGGGTGAATCATTTATCCATAGTCCCAATACAAAATATATAACTAAAAACAATTATCTTAAACTTCTGCAGCTCGGTAACATAAAGTAATACTCTATCTGTGTATTTACTGATTATCAATTAATAACAAGTAGAGATTACCGATCAAATCCAACATGCAATATGTAAAGTATCACAACAAACAATCATCACAATAAACACATAACACAAGAAACTTAACGTGGAAACCCTGCAAAGGGGAAAAGCACCTGGGAACGGCAACCAAAAAAAATTTCACTCTTTTGAAGTGAGGTTGGTGAAGACCCAACCCTGTTAAAGGTTGCAAACACACTGTTAGGTGTGACCTTGTTAGAGGATTTTAGACCAATAGTTATTGCTCAACCAACATTCACTATGGGGTTGACAGGATAACAAATGTACATTCTATGAATGACATTACAAGACTTTCAAGTCTACTCTATTAAAAGATTTATTTGATTACAATGGTTAAACTATAATAGTAATTTGATCTGAATATAAAACAACTTCAATTTTAGATTATCAGATCTATTTTAAGCTCATTCAAATCCTCTGATCATTATATCAATTCTGTATCAATCTCTATTATGTAACTTACTATCACTCGGTAATAGCTTTTTGATGCTCAGTAAACTCTGTAGTTTGGTTCTCCTTAACCAGTTTGATCAGGCATACATGAAGCTTGTTCATGCGATAATTCTGTAGTCTACTTCTTCCGGCATTCATTTTATAATGAAACTCTGATCTCTTAAATAGACATGTAAACTATTTTCTTCTCCTCCATTAGATTTTTCTACTTAATCACCTTCGTTGATTTTGCTACTTTAACCTTCCTCGGTTGATGTGTCAATAACACATTTCATTTTAATCCATTCAATCTTCTTTGAATTATGTTAGTCATCGATCTTCATAACAAACATTATCTCTTGCCTCGAACTTATACACTTTCCAGCTCATCACCTCTTGTCAACTGAACTGATCATTTGTTTCTTTTCTCCTACTTGGTTAACAAAGAAATGCATCGGTGAACACAAGCTCAGTTTATACTATGCTCAGTATACACTACACTCCGTTGGTGTATACTGAAATGCTTCTTTAACTGACCACACAGCTTTGTGCATTTTGGCTCTATCCTTCATCATAGATGAATGCAACATACTCAAGTCAATAACATAAGGTCATAGACTCATGAATAAGTTACTCAATGTATTCCTTATCCTTATCTGTTATATCCATCTTCCTCAATGTAGATATATTTATTCCTCATCTCTTTTCTTCCTTTTTACAAATGTTTGAGTATAGTAACTTACAAGATAAGTGCTGCCAAAACTAGTTGACATCAATGACAACATATTACCGATTTAAACATATTACATATCTAATCAACAACTCAGTGATCTCTAATCACAAATTTTCAATTAGATTCTAAATTAGTTGTAGTTCATCAATCTTTCCCTTTGGCATTGATAGAAACACAAGTAATATGAAATATGCCAAACACATACCAAACATGTATTCTACAACTCTGTGAACAAATGTTGTACAAGCTCTCCCTAGCTTAATCAGTTTAATCACTACATTACTCAACATCATTACCAATGTAGCTTTGTTAGTCTGCATATATGATATTTTTAGCTCTCAGATTCCTTTTGCTATTCTCAGTAACTGATCTTCAATGTTCTCCCTTTCTTTTAGTTTGTATCTCCCTTATATAGATGTATTAGTGTTCTCAATGGTGCATATTATTTCATATGATTTATCTCTCCCTTTGACAAAAATTCCAAAGAAAAAAATAAACATACAGTTCTATAGTAGCCATGTAACTCTCTGTTTGTCCAGTGCATTCTCTGTATCTCTATATACTAATATGCCAATCTATTCCTATTCTCCAAACTTATCACAACTTTAAACATGATCCAAATTGTGAACTATGCTGCATCAACATGTATGATCTTCTAATAAGATTAGGTTGATGCAACCTCCAGATCACCTTAGTGACCAGTACAAAGGGGATGGACCCCAAGTCTAGTCCTCAAGAATTCAAATGTATCCTTCAGTAGAGGCTTTTTAAATATGTTAGCAAGTTTCTCTTTTGATGTGACAAATTCTAGTTTAACTTGCTTCTTCTATACTTGTTCCCTTAAGTAGTGATACTTAATAGATATATGGTTTATTTTAGAGTGCATCACCAGATCCTTTGAAATATTAATGGCACTAGTGTTGTCACAATATATAATCACTGGCTCAGTGATTACCTCATTCATACCTTCCAACACTTGCTTAATATATGCAATATTTGAATAGTTTGTATTAGTAGCAACATACTCTGCTTCAGTTGTAGACTAAGAAATGCAAGCTTATTTCTTACTTGTCTAGGTAACAAGTCTTTCACCAAAGAAGAATGCTCCTCCAGTGGTACTTTTTCTGTCATCCACATTTCTAGCCCAATCAACATCAATGTATACCTTAAGTTCAAATTTCCCTTCCTTAGGATACCATAGTCCATAATCTTCTATTTTCTTCAGGTATCTTAAGATTCTCTTTGTAGCAACCATGTGTGATTCTTTAGGGTTTGCAAAAAATCTTGCAACAATTCCCACAACATGTGTTATATCTGGCCTACTGTGAACTACATACATTAACTTACCAATCATGGATTGGTAAAGTGTCTGATTTACCTCAATAGTTCCATCTTCTTTAGTTAATTTACATCCAGTAGCCATCGGTGTTCCCACAGGTTTAGCATCTTCCATGTCAAATGTCTTCAATACTGCCTTTATGTATTTGGATTGTGTGATGAATATACCATCATTCTACTGAATCACCTGTAAGCCTAGAAAGAACTTAATCTCTCCAAACATATATATTTCAAATTCACTTCTCATTTCATCAGCAAATGACTTATAGATTTGATCTTGTCCTCTGAATATTATATCATCCACAAATATTTTAGCAATCAGAATAGTATCATCAAAATTGTACCTTTCATGTACAAATTTTTATTCTCACTTGTTCTAACAAATCCAATGCTCAGCAAATAGTTATGTAGCCTCTCATACTAGGCTCTTGGTGCTTTCTTTAAACCATATAAAGCCTTGTGTAATCTACATACCATGTCTCTATTATTTGGATCAACAAACCCTTCAGGTTGTTCTATGTAGACTTCTTCTTCAAGTATTCCATTCAGAAAGGCTGATTTTACATCCATTTGGTAAGCTTTGAACATTTTGTGTGCAGCATATGCAAGTAACATTCTAACTCCTTCTAATCTAGCAACAGGTGAAAATATTTCTCCATAATCTATTCCTTCCTCCTGTGCATATCCCTTGCATACTAACCTAGCTTTGTTCCTTGTTACCTCTCCATTCTCATTTAGCTTGTTTCTGAATATCCACTTAGTACTGATAACATTCTTGTCTTTAGGTCTGGGTACTAAACTCCAAGTTTTGTTCTTCTCTATTTTCTCTATTTCTTCTTTCATTGCATTAACCCATTCATCATTTTCTAATGCAAATTTTACATTCTTTGGTTCATATTCACAAACTAAACATGTAACTTGTCTTTCTTTGCTCCTTGTCATCGTGCCTTCTTGTCTGTCTTCAATGATTTGTGTCTCGGGATGATGTCTTCTAACAAATCTTGCTAGTACTTGATCTCTTTTCTGGTGTTCATCCTGTGTAGATTCATTTATTTGTTTGGTAGGTCCTTCCTGCTCATTGGTTTCTCTTTCCTATCCATCGGTATTGTTTTCATGTTGACCAGTTATCACTATCTATTGCTTCGGTAGAGCCTCTGGTTGTTCAATGTAAGTGAATCTACCATAGTCTTTTGATTCCTTTCTTCTTTCCTTTGCATTAGTGGGTTTGTGTCCAAACCATAACTCATAGGGTCTCTTATTAGTGTCCTTCTTTAGTTGTACTTGGTTTAGAACATAAACAGTTGTGCTAACTACTTCTCTCTAGTATGTTTGAGCAACATTCTTTTGTAACATCAGTGTTTGTGCACAGTCAACAATTGACCTATTCCTCCATTCAGCTATTCCATTTTGTTGAGGTGTCCTCAGTGTAGAGACCTATCTTTTAATACCATGCTCATTACAAAATTTAGTAAATTCATCAGAGATAAATTCACCACCTCTATCAGATCTTAAGCATTTTAATTCTTTACCAGTTTCTTTCTCAGCTTTTTCTTTATACCATTTGAACATTTTGAATGCCTCAGACTTTTCCTTCAAGAACATCACTATCATTAATCTAGTGTAATCATCAACAAAAAGAATGAAATATCTATCTCCATAATAAATTTGAGTTTTCATAGGACCACATAGGTCGGTATGCACTAACTCAAGGATTTTCTTAGTTGAATAGTCTTTGCTTTTGAAACTAGACTTAGTCATTTTACCCTTCTGACATTCATGACACATAACATGATCAGGCTTAGATAATTTAGGTAGACCTCTAACTTTTTTCTTTTTACTGATCTTAATCATGTTATCGAAATTCACATGACATAACCTTTTATGCCACAACCATGCATCTTCATCTTTAATCATCAAACAAGAAGACTGATCATTATCAAGATAAAATAGATTACCTCTGGATTGTGTACCAATTCCAACAAGTCTTCCTCCATCATCATATATCTTCACTTTCTTTCTCTCAAAAGCAACTCGGTGGCCTGAATTGTTCATTTGTGTCACACTTAGCAAGTTATAGTTCAATCCTTTTACCCAATAAGCATTTTCACATTTTATTCTATCATTTATCATCGGGGATTCTTTACCTTTGACCATACAGGGTGCATCATTACCCATTCTCATAGATCCTCCATTGTAATCTTCAAGTTGATCAAATTTTTCTTCATCACCAGTCATGTGATGTGTACAGCCACTATCAATGATCCATGTATCATTTTTATTAACCTTAGAGATAAGTGCTATCTCTACATACCTTTCATCTTCTTTTGATTCATCCTTCATTGAAGCAAATACTACCTCCACATCTTCATCAATGTCAGTATCAATGACATCTTCTTCTATAATGTAGAACACCTTCTTGCCTTTATCTTTATTGTCTTGGTTGTCATGGTTGTAGTGTTGGTAACTTTTGTTTCCTCTTCTGCCATAGCTTCCTTCACCAGATCAGTCCTTGTTTTTGTCATCATCTTTCCTATGTGGACATTTAGCAACAATATGACCAACCTCTTTATAGTTAAAACATGCTAAAGTTAATTTACCTCTATATCTACCTTTTCCTTTAGGTAACCTTCTAGACATAAGAGCTTCAAGTTCATCAAGCTCATCATCAGTATTTCTATCACTATCATCAATCTTATTTCTGCTACTAGACTTATCAATCTTTAGAGAAGACATAAAAGAGGATTCAAAAAATGGTACAACACTATTATCAATGTTATTTAATTCAAAGGTTGTTAGCTTACCAATCAGATTGTCAAGAGTAAGGTTGTTACCAAATGTAGACCTTGTTTCATGAATTGTAGATATTCTGATTGCATAAGCCAGCAACAAGGTTCTAAGAACTTTTCTTACCACTTTTTCTTCTTCAATAACACCATTAGATGCTCTAATAGCATGGACTACTTCTTTTAGTCTATTTGTGTACTGCATAATATTTTCACCTTCCTTCATTTTCATGTCATCAAATCTTCCCCTTAAGCTTTCAGCTCTAGCTCTTTTGACATTCACATCACCACTATAAATTAGAGCAAGTTTATCCCACATCTCTTTATAAGTTGTGTAGTCCTCGATGTCTTCAAATTTGGCATCAGTACATGCGGCAGCAATCTCTATCATAGTAACATTATGTTCATGCCTGTCTCTTAGTTGATCAAGGGTCAGGGGACAAGTGAGTGGTGCAAGGTAGCCATTCTCCATTAATGTAAGGGTAGAATTCCCAATTCTAGATAGATGAAGCTTCATTCTACTTTGCCATATTGCCATATTTACATTTTGAGACCTTTGTACTGAAGTCCTTAAAACTCTGTTCCAAGCAACCAATATGCTCTGATACCAATTGTTAGAATAACTGAGAAGGGGGTGAATCAATTATCCACAGTCCCAATACAAAATGTATAACTAAAAATAATTATCTTAAACTTCTGCAGCTTGGTAACATAAAGTAATACTCTATCTATGTATTTATCGATTACCAATTAATAACAAGTATATATTACTGATCAAATCCAACATACAATATGTAAAGTATGACAACAAACAATCATCACAATAAATACATAACACAAGAGATTTAACATGGAAACCTTGCAAAAGGAAAAACCACCTAGGACCAGCAACCCAAAAATTGTTCACTCTTCTAAAGTGAGGTCAGTGAAGACCCAACCCTATTAAAGGTTACAAACACACTATTAGGTGTGACCTTGTTAGAGGATTTTAGACCAATAGTTATTGCTCAACCAACATTCACTATGGGGTTGAAGGGATAACAAATGTACATTCTATGAATGACATTACAAGACTTTCAAGTCTACTCTATTAAGAGATTTATCTAATTACAATGGTTAAACTGTAACAACAATTTGATCTAAATATAAAACAACTTCAATTGCAGATTATCAAATCTATTTTAAGCTCATTCAAATCATCTGATCATTATATTAGCTCTGTATCAATCTCTAATATGTAACTTACTGTCACTCGGTAATAGTTTTCTAACGCTCGATAAACTCTATAGTTTGGTTCTCCTTAACCGGATTGATCAGGCATACATGAAGCTTGTTCATGCAATAATTATGCAGTCTCCTTCTTCCAGTATTTGTTCCATAATGAAACTCTAATCTCTTAAATAGAGATGTAAACTATTTTCTTCTCCTCCATTAGATTTTGATGCTTAATCACCTTCATTGATTTTTCCACTTTAACCTTCCTCGGTTGATGTGTCAATAACACGTTTCATTTCAATCCATTCGATCTTCTTTGAATTATGTTAGCCGTCGATCTTCATAAAAAACATTATCTCTTGCCTCTAACTTATACACTTTCCAGCTCATCAACTCTTGTCAGCTAAACTGATCATTTGTTTCTTTTCTCTTGGTTGGTTAACAAAGAAATGCGTCAGTGAATGCAAGCTTAGTTTATACTATGCTCGGTATACACTACACTCCATCGGTGTATACTAAAATTCTTCTTTAACCGACCACACAACTTTGTGCATTTTGGCTCTATCCTTCATCATAGATGAATGCAACATACTCAAGTCAATAACATAAGGTCATAGACTCATCAATAAGTTACTCAATGTATTCCTTATCCTTATCTATCATATCCATCTTCCTCAATGTAGATATATCTATTCCTCATCTCTTTTCTTCCTTTTTACAGATGTTTGAGTATAGTAACTTACAAGATAAGTGCTATCAAAATTAGTTGACATCAATGACAACATATTATTGATTTAAACATATTACATATCTAATTAGCAACTCAATAATCTCTAATCACAAATCTTCAATTAGACTCTAAATCAGTTGTAGTTCATCAACACACACACACACACACAGATCAAAATAGATAAAGATGGTGATGTGGGAAGGAAGATGATAGAGAGAGAATGGATAGAGATATACAAATATAGACATATGTACATATATCTATATAAATATATGCATATATCTATATATATACATACATACACGCATGATAGGTGAACCCACAATAGTGGATTACACTTTTTTTCTTGGATAGACACTAAATTGTACATTTTGAAAAAAACTTTCAGATTCAGATACATATTGTCGTTAAACCATTTGAAATCAAAAGATTAAGTAAATTAGAGCCTTTTAGAACTTTCTGTCTAGATTCTAAGTATTTTTTTATTTTTATTTTGAATTGATTTGAATGGATTTTTCTTTCTCCCATGAAAACTGGTATGCTGTTGAAAATGTCATTTTCAAAGAGTTACATTGTTTTCATAGAGCATAACTTTTTTAATAAAATAGATATCGATGTGATTCTTTCAAAATTATTTTTGTCACATCTATACAGAGGACATAAAATTTGTTTGATGAAATTATCACAATTATTTCATATATAATTAACGTTTGAATTTGACTACACCATAATTTTGACATATCTTAACTACATATCTTATAACTTTTAGTGTATTTTTCCAATTTCATTTTTAATTTTTTTTAATAGAATGAGAACTTAAATACCTAGGGTAGGGATATTTTTTAGAATTTTTTTTCTCTCATTTACTATTTTTCAATAAGCATCAAACATAGAGGTAGACATACGGTGAAATATCTATGTTTAGTAAAGCTAAAAATATAAAGTCATAAAAAAATAAATATATATTAACATTATAATCATTTGAAAGATTTTTCTCAATAGTATCATACTACATAGATAGGTTTGTCAAATGGATTCACCAAAGGTAAAGTCTCAGCATTTTAATAGGTGTCAAGGAGACTCCATTGCAAGTATGAATGAGGAGTATAGATGTTATATCAATGTTTTTTTTATTTAAGAGGCTTTGAGATAACCATTTGTAATTAATTCCTTGAAATGGAACCTCTCAAGGCTTAAATAATCATATTTTATTAAAAATGTGTTATTTTAGCAAAAATCAACATGTTTATTGTGGTGTAACAACCCATAATAACCCAAAAGATAAAACCATGAAGATCCAACCATACATAACCACAAAAGCATGATAAAAAAAAATTTCCTTGTTTTAATATTCCAAATCAGAACAAAATACATAGTAACTGCTTCTAAGAGCATTACAATTTCCAAACTGAGTTACATAAGAGTAAATATGAATACTCTTTACTCAAAACTTATTTTCAATTACATATTTCTTTCAAGCCTTTTACATTCTACGAATAGAACTGATAACTAATAAACAAGTAATGATCTGCCTTCCATAAATCTTAATAGCAGCTAACCACTGGCCCAAACTCATTGATTTATCCATTTAAACCTGAAAGTCAAGAGTAAACACAAACACAGATGCAAACAGGGCTCAGCCACATTAATAAGGATAACGGAGTACTTCCATAAACCTGCATCCATAATAAAATCAGAATAACCTATAATCCATGCAGATAAAATACAGATGTTACTAAAATTTAATAACATGATTCCATTCTTTTAACACAGAAATCAGCAAGCACTGCATTTCTTTTCCAACAGAAATAAACTCGCAAAGAAAATGACAAGGTAATGATCCAATAGTTCATGGGTGTCCACATAAGAATCTACGCTATGTATCCATGAGGAAACCTCGTAGTAATCCATTATGTCTGATGAAACCATAATGTTTTATCTTGTTAGATGATACCCATAGCCCATAAATTTATAATTATCTCTTAATTAAATAACTGACAGAAATTATTTCCCATAAGGATATAGACTAGTGTCAGTCTCTACTGACAGAAATTCTATCACCACAAGGTACTAGACTAGTGTCAGCCACCCAATCTAAGGATCACACTTGCATTATCTCAAAACACTTATACTAGCATTTAATAATTGAAATAAAATAAACTATATTTCTCATTTTCAACTATATCTCCATTTCTATTGCACCAATAATGAAATTGAATCGGCAATCAGAAATCCATATAGATCCAAATTCCTATTTCACCATAATCTCATTCCAACGTAACCATCTCAAATTTAAAACCATTTAACATTTAAAATAGCATTATAAATGGTACAGTAAGATGTAAATAACTTTATAAAATAGAACCGAATCATAAACAAATATCTACTGAAACATTGCATTTAATATACAAATAAAAATACACCATAACCAATTAAATGTATTTTTATTTACTTAACATCCTATTCTGTTATTTATAAGATCATACTCTTATATACGTGTTGATGTATGTACATGCATACACCACGGCTCGAGTATGCATCTACATATCCCAACAGGTATATATATAATTATATACTCTTATAAATAACATTTTGGAGTGACAAGTAAATTTTCCACACTTATTTACTAACAGTGGCATAAGATAAAAAAAACAACATTCTAATTCTAAAACTTTATAACAGCTCCAAGCCCAAAGATATACATTGAGAATCAAATCCATCATTCCAGTTTTTACAGAATTACATCTATTTACAGAACTTCTGAAATAGTCATTTAATATTATACCTTAAATCACATTAGTATACAATAATAGAATTGAACAGTCGACTACATTAAAGACAATTTCGAAACGAACTCAAAAATCCATTTACTGCCTTCCACCTTTAACAGACAAACATCTAATCGCATAATCCTTAGCTGTTTTCATTGATTCAAACTTCCCATAACTGATATTCATAAATCAACTCTGTTATAACATTCTAATACACTATCATCTTAGTTTACAAGCTGGTAACTTTTTTGGTATTCCAATTTACACAAAAATAACTTTCGAATACTTCAAATAACCGTATGTTACTATCGCATATGACAATAACCATGCTACAAAGAAAAAATGTTGAAGGATAAGATAAAAGACATCTACTATCTAACGATAGATAATAAACTATCCACTTTTCCCTGATATACCAACCTTCAGTTTATTACAATTATACGAAAGATTTAAAAGTCAAAAGAAATAAAGACTCTATTTTCCTCGACAGTATACACCACTCAACTAAACAAGAAGTTCAACATCTGACCCACTAATGACATCAGATACCAGCTCCACAAAATTCAAATACAACATGGCGAGCATCAAACTCTAATACCATAAACAACACATAGTAACTTCAGAAGTACGACAACTTCAATTTCCTTACAACCGCATTTAGATTACTATCAACAGACAAATCACATGTTCCAGATAACTGAAAAGAAAACCCAAGAACCACCTTATCGACACCTACGAAGAAAGAATATGAGTATTCGATACTTCAGAATATGTGAAATGTGGGCTATCATAAAAACCCCATTCCACAGAGCAAAACCACATAACATTCGCACCCAGAAACAACACATATAGCACAGTGGTCTCAAAATAAATTGCTCTGTTACAAAGAATTCTTAACACCCAACATCCTATACACGTTCCAGACTTCCTACCAAAGTATTGCATTTCTTGAAACTCAAGTTCACCAGACCGAAAGCTCGGCCAAATATTAGTAAGCTCGCGGGTACAACACGGACCCAAACTATAAATACAAAACTTCCAAGACTTCATGTTGTTAAACCGAAGCTACCTTGTATTCAACTTAGATACATCACAATCGCAAGACTCAAAGAAACCCTCTAAACCATGTAAACCATGTCACAGGGTAATACAAAGACAAGAACACTAGACAATAAAAATAAGCCCTAAACATCATCTCTGTTTATTTCTAATCTATGAATACACATAACATTTAACCAATCCCCAACAGAAACATCAACACTACAATAACAAGTTTCATAACCAAAGATTCTAAAAGTAATCTCCAGATTTACATTGACCATTCATAAAATGATGATATACATTATTGCAGACTTAAATTTAAGAACAAAATATAAAAGATAAACAAGAGATTGAGTCAGAAATTGCCCCTGCCTGGTTTTCGTGTGGGGTTTCTGAAATTGGAAAGTGTCCTAGCCCACTCCAAACGTAGAAAATTTCTTAAATGCCTGTGATTGTAAAGAAACAGCTTGCCGTGCATACTTCTACACAATCCAGTCATTTTATCACAAAGCAAAAGACTGAGATACACCTCCATAACCAACCATTCACTAGAGAAAATGAACCAAAACTTGGCTTCAAAAATGGAAATCCCTTCACCAAGTTAATGGCAGTCTTTCCCAAATAAAAGACTAACAGTCTAACAACTACAATCTCATCCCTCGACAAGATGAACATGCTACTTGCAAGCGATGCTTACCATCTGTCTGCAGCGTACCAAATTTGAAACCCAATGCCTACAAAATTAATTGCCCACTACGCCTAAAACAACTCACTTCATTCAATGCCATGCAGAGCATGTATCGCAGATGGGTTTAGTGATTAATAGGAAAACTTGAGAGTGGTAGAAAATGTGTTTAGGAATACTTTAGGTTATAGAGTAACTCTAACATATCTTCACCATATTTACTAACATCTAACTAAAACTACTAACATTCGAAATTAAAGATACTAACATATAGTTAGGATTTACTAACATTAACTTTGAATTAAGTACAGCATAAAATAATTTATATATTATACTTATACATAAATACCATATATATATGCAAAAATAAATAAGTGTATAAGTATATATCTTTAAAATAAATAATCCTATCCATTAAATCAATACTATGAACTTGACATACGCAAATATAACCTCATAACAAAAGTAATAACAGAAAAGTAAACCAATTAAACAGTCACCAACAAAACTTGATACCAAATACAAATCTTTAACCATCATTTCATCAACATAATCACTATCCAAAACAAACAAGTATAGGTTTCACCAACATAACAAAATTTAGAAAAATAACATCTGATAATCCACCAGTTAATCAGACATAACAATAATAGTAATAGAACGTTCCAATTCTGGAAATCAGATTATAATGAACCTAATCTCTCAGCGAAGTGACATCAAAAATTTAATCTTCAAGGAAGATCCAACAATAGAACTGTTCCAGAATGAGCTAAGCTAATAAATAGAAATCAAATTAGAACAAAACATTAATAAGTGAAACCAAAGACTGTCAAGGGCATGACATGTGGGGTCTATAACTATATACATATACACATATTATATATGTAAACATATACATGTGTGTAGTGTAAGCTAAGTTTACAAGCATTTTTTTTATTTCTTCATAACCTATATGGGTTTTTTAGACCTAAAACTTATGCTTTTAGTTCTACATAACTCGAATGGATTATGAAGAACTAGAAAAGATACTTTTTTCTTACAAAACCTGATCAGATTTTTTTAGTACTTAGGAACCCTTACATTTTATGGTTAGGAAAGAGGGTTGGACACTAACCCTAAGGCTTGGAATCACCTTTTCCCTTCATTTCTCTCCCTTTACATGTCTTTTGTTCTTTGAAGATGATTTCTCAACTTCTTTGTCATTATGTTTACACATCATCAAGTGGGTATCTATAAAATTATCACCATAATTTCACACGTCTTCACATCTTTTTAACCATATATTTTTTTCTATTTCCAGACAACATTAGCATACTAAAATTTAAATTTCTTTATGAATGTCTTCATAGTTCACAAATTCTTGTCTACCATAAATTCTTAATAACTTTTGATCTACTTGACCAAATTAAAAATAAATTATATTATTATTCTACACTTTATTCTATATACTTGTAAAAAATTATTTACATTTATTATTATTTTGATGCAAGTTATGCCCATCACAGCAACAAACACCCATCTTTCAAGATGTGGCCACTTCAAAAAATCATTAAAAAAAAGTCAACAAAAAATCACAAAAAAATATACAACTTCTAGTTCTCAGTCTTACATATCACCCTACAAAGGATTTTACAAAATACTAAATCTAACTATATCTTTTGTGAAGCACACAGAAGACACCATATTATATTTTTCTAAAAACAATAAGAATAGTTTTTCGTGCATGAGGGGTTTGACCCTCTTACTATTATCCATTTAAAAAAAATTAGTAGTTTAAAAACTAGATTTAGAGTAATGCAATTATTAAATTCTTTGAAGAACTCCTATTTTTGAGTGCATTACCCTTGAGTTTCTCTTAGAAGTTCAGGTTTACCTGATTTCAGAAGAAGAAACAAAGCAACCACTTATACTCCCCTTTTTGCACACCATCTTGGTGCACTTACCCTTGGGCATGGGAACCATGTGAAGGATATGGGTATCCATAACCATTAAATGGAGGACTAGTGAGATTAAGTCAATATAGGAAATTATTGGAAAAATAACAAAGAGACCAAAAATATATGCTTCCAAACTATAGTCACTATAGAAGTAATTATTTGGAACATATAAATGAATATTAATCTCTACTCATTTCAAATGATATATGATTTTACAATAAACGAACAAAGATTATTTAGTAGGGCCATAACATCCTACACCAATTATACTACAAAAACCCTCAAACTACCAAAGACTTCAAATTGGACTCTCAACCAAATAAATATGGTGCATACCTAGCAGTTTGTGAGTCTTCTAATATCTCTAGAGCTTTGAAACAATATGTGTGCACTATTTATAACCGACACTTGAAGGCATGAGGAGATAAATCACTAGCTTTTTTAGTAGGGAAGAACAAATAAAATAGACCAATCTGCCACATCATATCAAAAAAATATAGCAAGAATGAGAGGTTTTTTTTCCTGATGAACAAGAATAAAAAAATAAAACAAAATAGATCAATGAATTTTTTTAGCCCAACAAGTGCATCAAAGAAAAACAATAAAAATAAAAAATAGCATTGGATTTCTTTTCCAAATGGGTAGATTAGAACAATAATAAAACCAAAAAAACATGGCAATCCTAATATTTATGGTTAAAAAAATAAAACAAAAAATATAGCAATCCTTGGGCCAAACAGTAGGAAGAAAACACAGAATGCATGAGAGACCTTTTTTCCTTAGAGAAAAAATAAAATGGCAATAAAGAAGATGTATGAGTTTTAAAAGTTCAATGACTAAATCAAACTAAAAATAAAGCATAAATAAAAATAGACCAATGAATATATTTGTCATGAATAGGTTTGCAAACTGTCATGAAGAGGTTTAAGGGTTTGGGAAAACTTGTTTTGTGGTTTCTTTGTGGTATATTTATAATGTGAGACAAGTTTTCTGGTATAAATGTAGAAGGGTAAGCCCACATTAAAATCTTATTGACTAATAACATAGATATACCAATAAGACTAATATCAAGGGATAATTCCAATCTAAAGGAGTAAACCATAAATCTAAAGTAATTTCTCTTAACGGATGTCTTATTGTCCTCTATCTCCAAGGATCTCTTTAGTTATGATATTTTCTCTTAGATGTACTTATGACCATGAAGATGACAACATGAAGAACAAGGTTTATAATGATATGAAATGCATTTGTTCAAGTGATAAGATATACAATGATATACAAATGAAATGCATGATTTATCAAGAAAATATGAGAGATATGATGCAACAAATTAAGCTATGATGAAGATAATTACTAAGATATAGATAAACATGTTAGCTAAGATGTATGCAATGCAAGTAATTGATATAAAACTATCTAAGATGAAGCATAATGCAAGATATGGATATGAAAGAAACTAAGATAATGCAACTAAAAATATCTCAAAGTATGCAAACCCCAATGCTCAAAATGCTCTTCATTTATAGATTTTTCAAGGTTGGAGCCTATGTGGTAAGAAGAAACACTTTAGATTCAATTTGAAGAAATGGAGGGCTGAGATGTGGAGAAATGATGAGAGATATATGCTCTCATAAACCAAAATAGGCTCAGTGGAAATTGCATGAGAGAATTGATGGCATGTGTGGAGTTTTGTTGAAAATTAGGAATATTAGAGACATAAGGCCAATTTGGTTATAATTTGAGAATACTTGAAACAAGTGGATAAAATGTTAAATACAACATATTAATATCTCCCTTTTGTTTCACCTAAATCTACCCCTCCCCTCTTATATTTTTTTTCAATAAAACTACATCCATAATACATTATTACATTAGTATGCCAAATTACATTAAACTCCTCTCAGGAGTATACATTTACATAAGTAATGATAAAATGATACATCTTGAATCATGATGCAAGTAGATGATAAATTCCTCAAATCTACAAACTTGAAAACTTAACAAGTGCAAAGGCCATCCATGTAACCACAAAAATAAAGGTCAAAAATAAAAATATTAACCACCCAACCATTTGGAGCCCATAGGCCCACTCTCCTAAGCTAGGAGATAGACACCAAGGCCCAAAAAATAAAAATTAACTAAGAACATAAACAAGGTGGTAAACTCTTCCAAAAATAAGACATGAAAACTCAAATAAACATCAAGTCAAACAAGACTACCAAAGGAAAAAGAAACCAAGGTGAGTGTCATTTAGTATCCCTCACCCCTTGGGTTATCTTGGCTAGCCACTTTGGGTCTTGTCCCTGAAGTAGGAACAAGTGGAACTAAACACCTTTTTTAAGGACAAGGCTATTCAATTGTGCCATCACAATAGGAAAATTCTCCACTCCCATCCCTATCCTATACAAGTACTAGCAACATGGATGAGGATTCACTTAATATTGATTAATGCATATCCCCCTTTCCCTAGTTAACTTTATTATTGTTATCACTTGATTAACTAACTCACTAATGGGTTGTCCTAGCTAGCCACTTTAGGGCCCCAACCCCCATTAAGAGTCACTCATCTACTATACCTAGGCTCTTTACCCATGAAATAAAGCATAAAAATGCATGAAAGAATCACTTTACATCATGATAGCATACCATGTGTGTAACGCCCCGCCAGCGAACCCAAGAGAAAATAACCTAAAGCTTGCTACTAAGTTTGGTGAACATTTTTTTTTTCTAAAGTTAACATACAAGATAAACAATAGTGCAGAAGTAATTACCATTTACTCACATTAAACCATCAACCAAAACAGATTACAAATCTCAAGGATTCCATGACGTAGAATTAGGTAAGAACAAAATATAACTAAAGAAAGATAACAAAATATTCCATAACATAAATGTTACAATTACAACTTATATCAATAAATACAATCCTCATGGACATCCACGATAACTGAATAAACTGACATCCACTACACATGTCGCAGGGTATGTAATAACCACTCTAATAAAAAAGTACAATGACCAGATTAGGTATCGCATGTGATACTCTAATACAGGATAACAATAATGAAGATATGATAAGAACCAACAATGGAGAATCAATGAAGAATCATGAAGGCATCCAACTGCAAAAGTATCAACAGCACCGGCGCCAGGACGTCGAATCTCAAATGGTAAAGAATCACTACCACCCGTCCATGTAGAACCACAAAGGCCTACCCCACCGTGCTGAGGAGATAACAAAAAACCTCAATTAGGTAACCAAAACCAAACAAGGATAAAACCATTGGGCAAGGAATCCTAATAGCTCTCTACTCAAGGTTTAGAAAATAAAGTGAAAGGTACAACACACTAATCCAGAGGCATAAATAGAAACTAAGGAGGTGACTTAGGCTACATGCTATGGGAGTGTCATCACATGTCTATCTACTTGAGTTACCCTGGACTAGTCACAGTGGACCCCGAACTCTCAAGCATTGAGTTACCCTAGACTGACCACTCTGGGCCCCAGACCCTCAATACGATCCATGTGGGACTAGAATACTCTCTCATGGGAATGAGGAATTCTAATCAATACCATACTCTAAATTATATTGTTAAATGAACTCTACAAGTTTTTTAATTACTAAGTTATCACTTAATTACATAACTTACGATAGGTTACCCAGGTACTGACCACTTTGGGTCCCGGCCCCTATTGTAAGCCACTCCCCTAAGATGTACCTATTCAACCTCCCCTAGGCTCATAATCTCATAAATATCCAACAGGCATACAACCAGGTAATCCTAGATGTAGTTTCACACATAGAAACCGAAATGATTACAAGGATACCATAAACAAATAATACATCAACCAGAGATCAAGAAAGGAAATAATCATAGTAAACACTCACATCAAACATGTTACTGAAACAAGCACAAATGACACATATCTTGGCCTCTGTTTTTCCCCCTAGGTTGTCTAGTGCCCGATAACTCAATAAGAAAAAGAAGACACTCAGAATTGAAGAAAAAAAACACTCACATCATAGTAATTGAAAACTACCATAAACATTTAGATTCCATTTTGAACATGATTGATTCCACATATAAAATTGCATAAACCTACTAGAAGATATAGACCGTAAAAATCAAAACAATGCCCTAAATATAGAATCCTCTCTAATGTTGCTCTATGGCTTTAACAGAATAAAAGACCCAATTTCATTATAAAACTAAACACTTGCTAAAAACATGTCGTCAAAAGGATCTAAGGCAACAATTATAAAATTAATTCATACTACTAGAATGAAATTAATAAACAATACTAAACCCATATTTCCCCAAGGATAAGGTAGCACAAAGTCATTTATTTAAATAACAAAAGGAATTTAAATAAAATTTAATCAAATAATTTGTAAACGTAAATTGCTAATACCCATTCTAAAAATACATTTAAACCAGTTAGAATATAATTTTTATTCCAAATAAATTAATAACACCATCAATTTATACAAATTAGAAAACCCATATAATATAACTGACCTAAATAATAAATTAAATATTTATTTAAGTTACATTCAAAAATCTTATTTAACTATTATATATTAATTAACAATTTAAACCAAACTACATTAATTAATTAATAATTATCATTTAATAATAAAAATAAAATTTAATAACATAATTCAATTTGCAAATAAAAATTTAAATAACATTTCATATTAAATTAATATATACTAAATAAAAACAAATTTTAAAAATTAAAAGTAAAAAGTAAAAGCTTTTGGTGTGGAGGGCCCACGGCTCCCCTCCCAACACCCACAACAAAGTCATGCCCATAGGCTTTGTTGTGACAGTCCCATAGGGGTTGCGCACGGCAGGCCCTATGGGCTTGTGCATCAGTCCTTAACGGACTGTGCACGCCCCACGGGGAACCGTGCAGGGGGGTAAAGAGTTGGGGGTGGCCCCCGCCCCAAAAGTTATATATATATATTTTTAATAATTCAATACTTTTTTTAAAAAAGAGAGCCAAAAGACATATGAAACCTTTAAGATTATTATTTTTTTTAAATTTCAGAAACAAACAAATATATATATATATATATATATATATATATATATATATATATATATATATATATATATATATATATATATATATATATATATATATATATAATTTAATAGAATGTATATATATATATATTGAAATTTTCAACAGAGAATATATATATAGAAATTTTCTTTTACAATCCCAAAATTCAGATTCCTTTGTGCTTTGAATCTATTCCTTCCTTATAACAGATTTTTAAATGTATTCAAACAATTTACTAAAATCATGTAAAAATTTTATAGAGTATATTTTTTTTTTAACAAAGAACATAATTTAACCAGAATTGAATCTTTTTCACAATTTGAGTTTCTTTTCTAGTGGATAAATTAATTTTCTCTTAGCATTATAGTTTAGCTACAATATATAATTGATTTTTTTGTTTTAAACGAAAACTATGAAGAATTATCCAACGAAATTTTGCCAGCACAACGACACAATGCCAAATTGTAATAAAATATAAAAACCAATGAAAATAAGGTTTTCTAAATACCTAGATCTAAGATAAACATAGATCTACCAAAAAAAAAGCATAAAAATCTATACAAACACAGAAAGACAATTAGATGTGAAAACATAAATAACATGCAAAATTCAATGCCTACCTCAAATCCAATGCCAGAAACTGAAAATGGAAACCCTTGTAGATCTAAAATAGAATTCCCTCCAAAATCAACCCAACCTGTAGATCTAAAAACTATGTAGCAAACAAGTACTCGATCCAGATGCACAAAGAAGCCAAATCAACAAGCAACCACAACAATCCAAAATCCCCAAAATTCAAAGCCCACAAGCTCTTCCCAAAAATCTTCTCCAAAACCTGTGTAATCCCCAAATGAATGCAATTCCCCCTATTAGGGATTCAATTCCCCATTTCATGCAAATCCCAAAGATGACTCAACAGTTAACTCCTAATCAAACTCCAATTCCAAAATTGAAAGTAAATCTAATTAATTAATTAAAATATCTTTATTTTGCACAACTCAACTTTTACTTTTTGAAACAAGTTGTTTACTTTTTGAGAACAATTCAATTTAAAATAAATATTAATGCACATGTCATAATTCAAATATGTATTAAATATATTAAATACTTAATGCATCCTAAAGTCATGCAAATCAAATATTTAATTATTTAATAAAGTATGCAACATAAATTAAATCTAATTACAATTAAATGTTCAAATAATTCCAAATAATCAAACATTTGACTTTAGATTAATTTTCCCAATTAAACATAGGAACATAAATAGTCATTAAATTCAACTATAATCTTAACATTAATAATCATATAAAATCACCTATATAATCATAAATCAACTGAATCAAGCACAAAATCAAGACAACTAAACCCAAGCACACACTCAAGAACAGGATCCATGAATTCATGCCAACTAGGCAAATTCAGGCAAGGTAGTCAAACAGATACTTGTCCAATCCTAGGACAATTAGGCTTAGGTTAGGGTTTTAGGTCTGTGTATTATCTCCCCTCTTTACCATTGAGATGAATGTTTATGGGCACGCTCACTCCTGCCAATGCAAGGAAGATGATGCCCTATACCTACAAACATGTCATCACAAGATGAAGCATGTACATACAATATATAGCAGACAATGATAGGGTACGGTCGGATGTGTGGATCTCGACTATACAAGTAACTACGCCTCCATCCTCTACCACACAAACACGTCAAACAGATACAAACACATGATGACCATACACATGCAAGTATGGGGTAAGTATATCATAAACAATATAAAACATGTAATCTAACATCATGAAATATCATCATCTAATATATACATACACATGATAAACATATAATAATAATCCATAATCATCATTTAATAAAATAATAACCGATCACATCAAAAGTGACCTAAAATAATTCAATCAAACAATTGAATCATAAAGAAAACTAAAAGCAACCTACGGGTGGGTACTACAATGTGTATCTTAAGAACGTCATAATATCGAACTTTCAGGTTTAGGAAATCACTTGTTGCCCCTAATCCACAAACAGGAATTCAAATGGATTCAAAACATATCAAGAAGCATCAAAATGCATCAAACGTGATTAATATTAAACAAAAAGAGTATAAAAAAGTCATAATAATCATATATCAAGTCCTAATTTCCTCGGGTACAATCCCAAAACCCTAAAACATTATTTTTACCACCTTTTGACCAACATATAGAAGCTACACATCTGTATGTTAGATATACACACTTGAAGTGAGGAAAAGATGAAGTTTCTATAAAGAAGTGACACACTTGAAGGATGAATCAAAATAAATACAAAATAAAGAAAATAATTTCCATCTCAAGTGATGCAATTGCCTAACAAAAATAGTAAGGAAAAAAAAATAATAGATAGCCTTTATTGCCAAAAATGGGTAATATCTAGGCACATGAAGTAGAATTTGAGGAAGACCCATTCAATATCTCATACATTCCCTTTGAAGAACCTAGATAAATAAACCCAAAACATAGAATTGACATGTTCAAAAAATTCATTTCCAGAAACATGTCTTTATAGACATAGAAGGAAAACACACAAAATAAACTTCCATTTGATCTAATTTAATTTCTAGAGTACAAGAGACTTATTTTAAAACATAATAAAATATATGCATTTAGACAATTTATATTGAAATAACACATTTGTATTCTTATTGAAAAATATAACAAAAATAGCATATGCATCAAACAACACACACGCATACTGGAAGACAATTTCTTTTTACAAGGTTGGATCATACCTCGGGTCCTGCATAGAATCCTCAAATGAAGAATCCAAGAGAGATCCAATCCCATACAAATCAACTCCTGAGGAATCTCAATCCAAAATCAATCCAATCTAGAAGAGGTTCTTACAAAAACAATCAATCTCTCTCTCAGATATCATAGGACACTCAAAAAAAGATTGGAGTATTTAAACTCTTTCTCTCTTTCCAACTCACAATCCCTCTCAATCCTTCAGGAATCTCCAAGAAATATCCACAACAAATATCTGATTTTTTTGTCCTCTCTTCTTGTAACTTCTCTCGATAACCATATGGTAAAATGATTTATTTTTCCCATATCATTTTTTCAGGAGGAATTATATGGAAATGAACTAATTCCCAACCAATCTTTATAACTATTAGTTAATTAAAACCAACGGTATAATGTTAACTCTCTCCTCTCATAGTTTATTATATATGTATGTATATATATATACATACATCTATATATGTATGTATGTATATATATACATACATATACACATATATATACATATATATATGTATGTATGTATATATATAGATATACATATATATATATACATGTATATATATATATATATATATATACATGTATATACATATATATATATACATGTATATATATATATATATGTATATATATATATATATATATGTATATATATATATACATGTATATATATATATACATGTATATACTATATCATA
>BSBK01013480.1:45000-57500 GCA_027943335.1 Chamaecyparis obtusa | reverse complement strand
ACTTTTGAAAAACTTAATAGTGGAGATCAAATTCAATATGATAATGACAACAACAAGTTTCAAACACGTTGTTTGTGCTAATATAATATGGCTTCAATCTTTCAAACAATGTTTGCCCAATCTTTATATTAGGATTTGAACTACAAAATGACACATACATTTCATGTTGCATTGCATCCAACCAATGTTTTGTATGGTGATCATATTGATTAGCTATAATTCTATATCTGATAACATCTCTACTATTTGATGAAGGATGAGTATTATGATTCCAAAATAATATGACCAAATTCTTGATTCCCTCATCAATCATATTAGAATGAGGATCTCTACACATGATTTCCCAATTTCTTTCCAAGGTGCTATCATCCAAAAGCATTCTCCTCTTAAAATATCATGATATTATTTTCCTACTAAAACCAATCTGAAATGAAATTGAAGATATTTGTCTATGTTGGGGCGTAGTGTTACCTAAAATGGATGTCAACATGACTCTTCTTGTAATGGTCTTATCTTTAGTTCGAGATCGCTTCCCTACCTGGTTCAAACCTTTCCTAAGATTTTCAATCATATTATTTTGCATGTCAAAAAATTTTCTCTTCTTTGATGTTGTGTCTATACCCAATAATTTTAATGCCTCTTCCAACTTTTTGTTTATAAGTACAACTAAAAGGACTTGGGCTTGTTTAGGTGTTTCAAAATTATCAAATTTCTTTTTTTATCTTATTCACTGACCTCTTCTTAGCAAGACTTAAAGGTTGAACATTACCAAATGATCTCAATTTCTCCACATCTATTGTAAGTAAATGATCTAAGTTTTTATAATTAATATTCCTCTTTATAGTTTGAGCTAGATCTATAAGTTCATCCATACCAGTAGGAGCACATGATCCTAACCCTTCTCCAACATAAATTTATTGAGCTTTCATAGGGAGTGATCTTGACCCTTCTTCAATGTACATTTCTTCAACTTGGCTTAACCCTCCTACTTGATCTTCTCCTTCACCTTGACCATGTTGATTGCAAGCTACATGAAGAAAAATGAGTCAAATTAGAGAAAAATCTAGAGCATAGGTCCATCAAATTTAGGCACGTAAAATTAGAGGTATATAGGTCCATACCTTCTTTGGTTTTATAATAATATGTCAATCTAGCTTCACAATTTCTTTGTTTAGTACTAGGTGACATTTTTCTTGCAAATTAACTTTGTCTTCCCTTCTTGTTCCACATTTCTTCTCTCCAAAAAAATGTCTTCTAAAAAATTTGGCAATAGTAATTCTCCTCTTCAAAAAAATGTCTTTGATAAAAATACAAATAGCAATTCTCCTCCAAAAAAATGCCTTTGATAAAAACACCAATCAAAATTCTCCTCCAAAAAAATGCCTTTCAAAAAATTAGAGCAATAGTAAACAATGCAAATTAAGTTGATTGAAATTGTGTGAAAAAATGAAAAAAAACATTTTATTTTATACCATGCTAAGAAAAATACCATAATTAGCCAACCTACTTCAGAAAAACTAGGTTGGGTGAAAGTTTGGCTGGGCTTGTTCCCACCGAACTTTTCCCAAGGGGTCTTCATGCAAAGACCCCTTCGCACAAAGCCCCTAGGATGGTTTCGTGCAAATGGGGTCTTCATATGAAGACCCCACACTTGAAATATTTTTCAGTTGCAAAATTAAAAAGTCTTTCAAGGCCTAAAATAATGACCAAACAAGAGGATATTCTGAAACAAAAAATTTTAGACAATGCTACTTCAAGTAAGCTTTCTAACGAATATAATTTTAATACATATTGAGTTCATTGTCACTTTCAAAATTAATTTTAATTAAACATGGGTTGTTTGGTCATTCAACAACCTATCTCTTCGATGCTTTGGGAAAAATACTTAACTTACAAAAAAAATATGAAAAATATGTAGGAAAAGCGTATTTGTGTTACCTTTCTATAAAAAAAAGAAAAAAATGAATTTCGATATATAAAGATGAAGTTAGAGCGATCCAAAAGAAGCTATGTCTAAATTATAATTACTCTCACTTTAGAACTTAATAAACTATGAAATATTAAAACATAATGAATGAAACCAATTCCATCCATTAGATATTGAAGATAAAAATATAACCTCAAAATAATTACATCGTTATCATTTTTGAAAAAAAAACGTTATGCTAGTCCAAGTGAAAGTCATTCCTTAAAAACTCTAATTTTTTACACAAACCACTTTTCAAAGGAGAAAGAAAAATGGATTCAAATCAATTTTTTATTTTCTTTTTAAATATATTTAGAAACTAGAAAGAAAATTCTAAAAGACTCTAGTTTACATCATCTTCAAATTCTTAATAGTTTTGCGGCAATAGGTGTTCAAAAGTGAAGCTTTTTTTAGAATGCTGATCTCTATCAAAGTTGGCCAAAAATTGGGACACACTATTATGGGAGCACCTGAAGATACTCCTTCGTATGTAGCGTGCAATTTTCCTCATTCCCCTTTCCAATGTATTATTTCTCATTCACTTCAAATAGATGAAGGAATGTATGAAAAATGTGAGCAACATGATGACGAAGATCAAATTATAAACATGTTTTATTTAGCAAGATTTGAAGTCAAAGATTATAATTCCTCAAAAGATGATGGAAATGAATACAATGTTGAAGATCAGAGAGCTATAAGGTAAGTGTATCATTAGAAAGTTGTTTTAGATTAAGGAGGTGAAGAACTACCAAGGATAAATCTTATGCATTATGTTGATGAGGGTATCAAATTAATGAGACCTAGTGAAGAAGAATTGAGGTCTCTAACAACAAGAACAATAACTCAAGCTAGGAGCGATTATGATTTAAGGAACAAAATAATTAACCCAAACTAGGGTAAGCCAAGAAATTTGTCCATAAAAGAGCAGGTGACTACCCCAAAAAAGGTTGAAGCAATAAATAAGAATGAAGACGAGGCTAAAACACCTAAGGCACAAAAGGTTCAATTTGATTTGTCTCATAGATATGTGAAGACTGATAGTGGAGGGAAAAGGTCAAATGTTGATGGTACTCCTAAATTTTCTTTCCTAGATGATAATGAGAAGCATACAAGTATAAGACAAATAAGCCAAGTATTCTAAATTTGTTGAATGATTTTTTTTTTTATATGGCTCAAACTTTGTCATAAATGAAAGTTAGATTAGAGTCATTTTATTATCGTTGTTCTCAAATTTAAACACTCTAATTCATTGCATTTTTTTCAAATAATATTAATTAGTAAGTAGGAGACATTTTTGACAACAAGTCATTGAATCCTGATAGCAATATCATAAAAATAGTAATTGTTTTACCATCAATACTCAATAGTTACATTATTTAATCTAAATTGATTTATGTTGATGCACATGTATTTTATTTTATTATTCTAAATCAATCTTAAATCACTTTTACTAATTTATTGGCTCACGATGTAGAATATAAATTTAATTGTAAAACAAAATTTTCATGAAGTTTATCCATTTACAATTACCTTTGAAATAAAAAACATATCTCATATGAAAAATATATAAAAGCTAATTATATATAAGAAAACTCGTACAAAAACTTTGAGAACTATATAATCTATTTAAATTTTTAATTATTATATATATTAAAAAGTATTGAACCATAATGCCATCAAAATTATGCTTGATGATAAAGAAAATTTCTTTTGCAAATTATAAATATTGTGTCAAATGTTAGTTGTAGTAGATATAAGTTGTATTCAGATGAAATAGATGTGATTGCAAAAGAATCATAGAATGTGAAAGACTTAGGTACAAATTTGATAAAAACCAATGCCAAAAGTCTTCACATATTAATTCTCTTATTAATTGAGTGTTACTTTCATTGTAACTAACTTCGAATCTTCTACAATAATAAAATACAAAAATTCTTTGCATATATTAATTCCCTATGACTTTACCATTCCCGTCATACTCTCTCTTTATCTCTCCACGATGACTGACTTTGCACATGTGACTTGAAATTTTCATGGCACTCACTCAAACTTTTTCAGTCCAATGTTAATGTCACCATTCATTAATACAATCTTCTGAAATATCTAATTTAAAATTATTAAATACAGTTTTGCAGCCATTAAATTTAAAGCACTAGCCAAAGTAGAGCAACTTGAATGTTGAAATTATTATATGGGAAGGTGTACGTCCACTCCAACCTCTTCACTATGAATTTGCAGCTTTCATGTCTGGGAAATGGATACCTTTTAAATTTAATTTGCACCTTTCTCTTTCTGGGGGGTTTCCGCCTTAGCATTTCTATTGTACTTCAACTCTAACACTTCGACGATGGGGGAAATCAAGGAAATAATTTTCTTAAGCGTGTTTTTCACATTTACAGTGTTTATTCGACTAAAAAGTTGTGGTGCTGTAGTCCAGGGCAGAGATACTCTGCCATTCAACACCTCAATTTCTGGAAATCAGACAATAATTTCAAAGAATGGTACATTTGAATTGGGTTTCTTCATCACAAATGGAACCGATAACTGGTATATCGGCATCTGGTATGCCAATTTAACAGAGAGGACGTACGTTTGGGTGGCTAACAGGGAGAATCCGGTGAGAAATAGGTATGCTATTTTCAAGCTTTCGGAAGAAGGTGATCTGGGACTGTTTGACGCAATGGATGCAATTTAACCCACTATTGGTGGGTCACCCTATAATGTATAGCCAAATAAACATAAAAGCATTTCATCCCAAAAGAATTACAGCATGGGCTTAAGAAACTTGCTTTAGAAGTGCCTGGCGCCATAATGGCTCAAGCTGAAACACAAAATCCAGATATAGATCCTTGAGGGTTGTAGTCTCATCAATTTCAACTTTGTCTCTTGATCAACCTTGAGATGAGCCTTTTAGATCAAACCGCCTATGTATGTGAAGCTCTGAACAGAACATATTTCCCATAATTATAAGTTGAACCTGTTACAAATTTCCAAATCCAATTTATCAGAATCTATGTGATAAATTTTGTTTTACAATCACTTTGGATTCCACAACCTTTGTTAGCATCCTCCCAGCCTGTCCATTTTTAAAGTTGAAAAAACTACATGTATGTACGTTGTTAAAGCTCCTTATTTTAGAATATCTGACGTTAAACAAGCAAATATGAACACATGTAGGTTGAAATCAGCAACATTACTTGTACATTGAAGAAGTATTAAATTTCATGGATAAAAATAGAGATATCTTTTTTATAAGATGGTTTAAGAAGTTTCGAACCTACAAAATAAGAGATCTCTACTTAATAGGCAAAATCTATGCAGGTAATAATAATTAGAAGATAACATGCTAAGAAATTCAAATTGAATCAATGTAAAAGTACAACCTTTTAAACATTGTATATATTGGTACTCAATTGTTTGTGTTTCTCCCTGTAGCACATAGCAAGTAATGATCATGTTGATGCCTGGGATAAAAAACCTTTAAAATTGCAACCATAACTTATAAAAATGCAAAAACTCTAGAAACTATAAGAATCCTTGTCACACGGGATTGTAGCTGTGATCATTTACTGAGGTCTTTTGCATAAATGAGTTTAAAAAATCTCATGTATCTTTATTTTTCTTACAGGTGAGGAAGTACTCTTTTTGAATGCCCTACCGAAAATGACAATTTGGGAGAAGTAGGAGATTACAGTTCCTTTTGGAGTGGGTTTTGGTTTTGTGTGATAAATAAAATTTCTTGGAGCTACTAAAATTTCTTATTTTGTTGTGACACAAATCTTTATTTTATGATTTAACTAGATAATGAAGTTTTTTATTTTGATGTGGTACAGATCCTTATTCTGTGTTTTTATATTGCAGAAGGCACCTCCTACTTTCCATATCTAAGGATTTAATTTTATTGATGAGGAAGAAATAGCTAACCTTGACGAAGTCTTTACTCTCAGGGAATGGCTGAAAATGGATTTTAGAGCACCTAACTTCTTTAGCACAAGTGACCAATATATCCTACGAGTAGTGGCAGATAACAAGATTTCATTACTCATTGAAAAAATCATAGGAAATGAAATTTGGGGAATTCGAAAGAGGATAGTTTTAAAACCACCCACCCAAATAACATTTCATTGAAGATATTGAAAATAATAAAACCTGAAAGTCAGGAAAATGCACAGAGGAGAAAAGAATCACATGGTAGGATGAGAGAAAGGCAGGCAAATGAGGGCTGCAAAGGAGCGAGTGAGGCATTAGAGGAGTCGATGGAAAATTAATTGCTGGTCCTATTGGTGCTTGAATTGGCAAGTAGTAGAGAGGTCATGGCGTCAGCGAAGGGCTGGTAGAAGGCCCTGCAATTTGAATCAGGGGCATCATTCTTTGTTTCATTGAGAAAGTTCTTGAATGAACTTATGCAATTGTTTGACGAACTCAAAATCCGTTTGCAGAAGCACCAAATTCTACTGAAAAGATGAAAATGGGAGATTTGGGGCGAAGGGAAGGTAAATGCAGATGCATATTGACTGGGTCAAGTCATTCTCGATGCAGACATTAGAGAGGCTTTGAGGGTAGAGCTTTCCGGAAAGTTCTATCGTAAGAGCTTTCTGGAAGGGAGGAAAAAACTACTTGATATATGGTCGGTCATTATAATTTTTATCATTTTTTTCAATAAATTGTAATTTTCTCCTTACTCTTTTTGCCAAGAACCAATAAGAATACAATAAATTAGTTTTTTAAGATTTTCAAAATATGTAAAAATTTATGAAAAAATTATGAACCATAGGAAAAAACATATATGTGTAAATTATTATCAAATCTGATTGGTTGGATTAAATGGCAATATAGACCTAAACGAATGCATTAGTTATCCTCCGTAAGAAGGAACTAATAATTCATTATAAATTGCTTCAATAAATAGGAGTCTTGAATGATTTGAAGAGAAACAAAAAATAGAAAATCTTGCATGTGTATTCATAGCTTAAATGATCTATTTTTATCTTAAGACTATTGTTCTCATGAAAAAAAAAATTAAAATAAAATAAAATAAATCATTGAGTTAAAAACACATGAAAATGGGAGAAAATAATTATTCTAACAATCTCCCCTTTATTTTGATCACTAGTAAAGTAATTATTTCCTCTTCTAACTTCTTGGACTTTGAATCGTTAGAACACAAGTGTATTTTTTAAGGCTTTCATTTGACTTCCTCACAAATTGAGGGCTTCACCATTTTCGGCTGCAAACTTTGCAAATTATGTCAGAGCTTCTCTTTGACTTCGATCTCTTCTTTTGCTAGCAGTTGACTTCATTTTTGAAGGTGGATTCTGCATTGATAATAGATTTCCCTGAGAAAATATATAAACTTCCCTATGTATATCGACTTTTACCACATCCGCGATCATCAGTTTTTACATGCGGTGGCCTGAATAATTTCCAATCTTTTTTGCATGGCTTGTTTCAATCACAATATCTTCTAACATGTAGCGATCTTATATGAATATGCTCAAAGGATGCGTGCACAAAATCCTGGTAAATACTTGTCGGGACTTGGAGTCCCTGTTCGTGGAATATGTGATTTAGTGGACTGAGAAGTCTGCCTGGGCCGTTGGTCTGCTTCTGTCATCTTCCTTCCAGGCAGAAGCAGACCAACGGCCCAGGCAGACTTCTCCGTCCACTATATCACATATTCACGACAGCTCAGTACACAAGATCCATAAATACAATATCGATGAACAATATCGGCGTGATCTACATATCCTTTGGTAGTCAGGCGGGCCCTAGGGATGTAGATTTAAATGAGTTTGCACTAGGTGTGGAAGCCTTAGAGAAGCAGCTAAATTTTAGTTGTACAAGCTGAACTTGAGGACAAGAAAGCTAGAGGTGAAGATGTCCTCCCCAGGAGATTTAAACAATAGGTCAGAGGATCTAGTCTCATAATCCACATATGGACCCCTCCACTGCTGATACTGTCCCACCAGATGACAGGAATATTTTTATCACGCCGTGGGTGGAATTTGACAGCGGATAGCCTGAGGTGCAGTGTACCCCTACTGGCATGTCCAATGCAAGGAGATCAACACTACAAACAAGCAACCTAAAGAGGAGGACAAACTTGATAAACTCATGAGTGCAGTCAAAGATCTTAGTTACTTAGTTTCCAAGACTGAAAAGGGTGTATCCCATTATAGAGAAGGATATCAGAAACATGATAGACCCATGAGGTTGCATGATATCCTTTACTGGATAGGAATTGGAAAGTTGGTAAACTAGTTCAAGAGAGTTCAAAGGGTTCAATCATCAAAGATAAGTACTCCTAGCCTTTGAAAAGGATAAATACAAATGTAGTTGAAGATACTCCTTGGTATGTAGCATGCAATTTGCCTCGTTCACTTCAAGCATATGAAGGAATGTATGAAAAGTGTGAGCAACGTGATGACGAAGATCAAACTGTAAACATGTTTTATTTAGGAAGATTTGAAGTCAAAGATTATAATTCCTCTAAAGATGATGGAAATGAATGCAGTGTTGAAGATCAGAGAACTATTTAAGGTAAGATAAATCTTATGCATTATGTTGATGAGGGTATCAAATTAATGAGACCTAGTGAAGAAGAATTGAGGTCTCTAAGAATAGAAACAATAACTCAAACTAGGAGCGATTATGATTTAAGGAACAAAATAATTAACCCAAACTCGGGTAAGCCAAGGAATTTGTCCATAAAAGAACAGGTAACTACCCCTAGAAAGGTTGAAGCAATAAATAAGAATGAAGACAAGGGTAAAACACCTAAGACACAAAAGGTTCTATTTGATTTGTCTCATAGATATGTGAAGACTGATAGTGGAGGGGAAAGGTCAAGTGTTGATGGTACTCCTAAATTTTCTTTCTTAGATGATAATGAGAAGCATACAAATTATGAGACAAATAAGACCAGTATTCTAAATCCGTTGAATGATTTTTTTATGGTATGACTTAAATTTTGTCATAAATGAAAGTTAAATTAGAGTCATTTTTTATCGCTGCTCTCAAATTTAAATAGTCTAATTCATTGCATTTTTTTCAAATAATATTAATTAATAAGTAAGAGATATTTTTCACAACAAGTCAAATTATAATATTGCTATCAGGATTCAACTATGTAATTTTCAAGTCAGACTCAATATTACTACACATTGAATTATGATAGCAATATCATAATAATATTAATTGTCTTACCATCAATACTCAATAGTCACATTAATTAATCTAAATTGATTTATGTTGATGTGCATATATTTTTTTTTATTATTCTAAATCAATCTTAATGAAAGTTTATTTTCTTTCACAACATTGTCACTTTTACTAATTTATTGACTCACATTGTAGAATATAAATTTAATTGTAAAACAAAATTTTCATTAAGTTTATCCATTTACAATTGCCTTTGAAATTAAAAAACATACTTCATTTGAAAAATATATAAAAGCTAAATATATATAAGAAAACTCATACCAAAACTTTGAAGACTATATAATCTACTTAAATTTTTAATTATAATATATATTAAAAAAATTCAACCATAATCCCATCAAAATTATGCTTAATGATGAATAAAATTTCTTTTGTAAATTATTTAAATCGTGTCAAATGTTAGTTGTAGTAGATATAAGTTATATTCGGATGAAATAGATGTAATTGCAAAAGAATCATAGAATGTGAAAGATTTGGTACAAATTTGATAAAAGCCAATGCCAAAAGTCTTCACATATTAATTGCGTGTTACTTTCATTGTAACTAACTTCAAATCTTCTACAATAATAAAATACAAAAATTCTTTGCATATATTAATTCCCTATGACTTTACCATACCCGTCACACTCTCTCTTATCTGTCCGCGATGACCGACTTTGCTAATGTGACTTTTGAAATTTTCATGCCAGTCATTCAAAGTTAATTATTAAATACAGTTTTGCGGCCACTGAATTTAAAGCGCTAGCCTAAGTAGCGCAACTTCCATGTCAAAATTATTATACGGGAGGGTGTACGTCCACTCCAACCTCTTCACTATGAATTTAAAGCGCTAGCCTAAGTAGAGCAGCTTTCATGTCTGGGAAATGGGTACCTTTCTCTTTCTAGGGGCTATGAAATATACTTTCAATATAGTTTCCGCCTCAGCATTTCTGATGTACTTCAATTCTAGAGGGAGGTTCGTTCCATCTCTAACACTTCAGCGATGGGGAAAATCAAGGAAAAAATTTGCTTAAGGGTGTTTTTCGCATTTACAGTGTTTATTGAACTGAAAAGTTGTGCTGCTGCAGTCGAGGGCAGAGATACTCTACCCTTGAACACCTCGATTTCTGGAAATCAGACAATAATTTCAACACAAATGGAACCAATAACTGGTATGTCGGCATCTGGTATCACAATTTAACAGAGAGGACGTATGTTTGGGTGGCTAACAGGGAGAATCCGGCGAGAAACAGGTATGCCGTTTACAAGCTTTCAGAAGGAGGTGATCTGGGACTGTTTGACGAAATGGGTGCATCTATTTGGTCGGTCAATGTGACCAAAAAGCCATCCAAGGCTTTGATATTAGATTCTGGTAATTTTGTAATGCTCAGTGATGGCAATGCATCTGAAATTGTTTGGCAGAGTTTCGACAATCCTGTGGACACCTGGTTGCCAGGGATGAGGTTTGGTGGGCAGCAAAAGATCGTCTGTTGGAAAAACTCCTTCGATCCTGCTCCTGGGCTCTTCTCCTTTCATGCGGATCCATCTGGGGCCAAACAATTGGTGCTCAGATGGAACAATTCTAAACAGTACTGGACAAGCGGAACTTGGGACGGCAATGTTTTCAGTCAAGTACCAGAAATGACGAACAAGGGGGGCTACTACAATATTAGCGTTGAAGATACTAAGTCTGGTTTCTTTGCCACATATACATTCATGAATATCAAGAATGGGCTCTCACGTTTCGTCCTAGAAAAGTCTGGAGGACTTCAGCAATTTTCACTGCTTGATGACGGTAGTACATGGAAGACGTTCTGGTCTCAACCAAGGGATCAATGTGACGTATATGGTCTCTGCGGCGCTTATGGAAGCTGCAACTCCAACAATCTTCAGTTCTACAGTTGTGTGGACGGTTTCACCCCAAAAGACAATCGCTCCTGGAATTCGCGAGACTCGTGGTCAAGTGGCTGTGATCGGCAAAGCGCCTTAAACTGCGACCCCAAAAATGGCAGCACGGATGGATTCCTGGAGCAGAGCGTCACGTTGCCTGATTCCGATTCCGCATCCTCATACCCTGCAACCACAAAGCAAGATTGCCAGAAAGCCTGCCTCTTTAACTGCTCCTGCACAGCATTTACTTTCCAATCCCCTTCAGGGCCATGCTAAATCTCGTCAAGGGATTTGTTAAACATGCGTAAAAGTGAACCCAAAAGCAATTCAAATGTTTTTATTCGAGTCTCTGCCTCTGCACTTCCGAAGACTGATCCGCCACACTCCCCCAAACGCAGAACCGCAATTGTCCTCGGTGCTCTCGCCTTTGGTCTGGGTATCTTTTCAATTTTAATGTGGCGGCGACGTCGGCAGAGGCAGTGGCTACGATCCATGGAGAGGCTTGCAGATTCCTCGAACTCTTTTCTTAGAATGTTTGGCTACATGGAGTTGAAGATTACAACTAGGAATTTCAAGTCCAAGCTGGGGAGCGGAGGATTCGGCACGGTGTACAAAGGACGCCTAATAGACGGTACACTTGTGGCCGTAAAGAAGGTGAATGGTGTACAAAGACAAGATGAGAAGCAATTCCGAGCAGAAATCAATTCTCTTGGAAACATACAGCATGTAAATTTGGTAAGGCTTCGAGGATTTTGTGCAGAAGGATCAAGAAGGTTTTTGATTTATGATTACATGCCCAACGGTTCTCTGAATTCCTTACTCTTCACAAATAATTCCAAAAGTAAACAGAAGATACTCAACTGGAAGAACCGATTTGAGATCGCGTTAGGCACAGCTAGAGGATTACTTTATCTCCACGAAGAATGCAGAGATCACATCATTCACTGTGATGTTAAACCAGAAAATATTTTGCTAGACGGTAATTTGTCACCCAAGTTGGCCGATTTTGGGTTGGCAAAGATTGTGGGCAGAGATTTCAGCCGCGTCTTGACCACAACAAGAGGAACAAGAGGATATTTGGCTCCAGAGTGGATCTCTGGTCTTCCAATCACTCCCAAAGTTGATGTATACAGTTTTGGTATGACACTATTGGAAATTATTTCTGGCCGAAGGAATCTTGATTTAAAAGTGCAAGATTCTAGTCAATATTACTTTCCATCATGGGTTGAAACTCAAATTTACAGCGGCAACACAACTAATATTGTAGAGGAGGGTATTGCAGAGGAGAGAGATATTGAAGATGTAAGAAGAGCAAGTATTGTAGGGTTGTTATGTATTCAAAATGATGAGGAAATGAGGCCAAGCATGCAACAAGTGGTGCTAATGCTGGAAGGGAAGCTGCAACCTCAAATTCCACAGATTGAGTGCTTTGCGCTTGTCAACA
>BSBK01013480.1:0-40000 GCA_027943335.1 Chamaecyparis obtusa | reverse complement strand
TGATTTCAGTATCTAGCTTTTTAATTTTCTCACTGATCTCAGTAGTGAAGGTCTCCATAGTGCAAAGGTTAATCAATATCTGATTAATTAACTGAGTAATAGATTGTATGTCGGTTATTACCTTAGATAATTTCACCTTGTTTATTGCCACTTCCTGGCTGATTTTCTCTACAATTTTGTGTTGAATCTTTGATTCTGCCATTTCTTCAATTCTTTTCTCAGCTTCAACGTCAGGGGCATTGATTTCTTCTACAAGGGTAGCAAGTTGGTCCATTATAGGTGTGTCCTCATTAATCTGTACCTCTGGTATGACCTATTGTAAGATGTCTCTTACATTTTCCAAAATCTCCTTGCTCTTGCATTCTATCCTCAGCTTTTCTTGTGCTACTTTTCTTGTACATAGCTCCCCATATTTTCTGAGTTCTTTGGGGCTTAGGGTCCTCAAGTCACAATCAGGTATAACTATAACTTCATCTAGTGTGACTAGCCCTTTTTCTTATTTCTTCTTCTTCTTCTTCTTCTTCTTCTCTGGCTCTTGAGGTGATCTCTTTACAAATGGTACTATTTCTTTCTCCTCAACATTTCGTGTATCTTGCCTAGTTGACAGAGTATCCTCCTTTTTCTACTCCTCGGTAACCTATGTGTCAGTTGACTGAGATGGGGCCTCTGATGTTGTGTCAGGTGGGGTACCCTCAGTTTCTTTGGAGTCACTAGTAAATTTTACCTTAAATTTCAACGAGAATTAGTCAAATTTTCTACAACAATTGGTCGAATAGGCGACTAAAATTATCGTTGATCTTTTTTCGTCTCATTTTCTACATGGTAAATAATAGTCACAATTTTGACCCCATAAGTGGTCGAATTATCGACTGCAACAATCCCTTGGAACTGGAAGAATAAGACGTCAATCAATTGGTGGACTGTCAAAATTGAGACCATTTTGTCATCGAATTATCCACCCCAATTTGTTGAATGTATAACATCCTAGTTGAATTTAGTCCATTTTGTCGTCGAATTATCCACCAAAATTCATCGAATGGACCGTCGAATGTATACCATCCTGGTCAAATTTAGTACTATGTAAAGGATGAAATTTTGACCAATACTAACTTTTGTTTAAAAAAAAATGTGACACCATTTTCAATATATTCCTACTTTTAGTTGAATATATTGCTTGTCTATAATTAGTATGCATATATGAATCTGCGAAGCTTTGATTTAGCTATTTTCTTCTATTTAGCACAATTAGATTGAACAAAGCATTTTCATTGTACTGTATATTCATAGCCTCAAGAAAAATCAAACTGACTAAGAAAGCTTCGTTTACCTACAGATTTATGTGCTTATCTGAGTTTGATATGTAGATTTGGGTATCAAACTCAAACAAGCACACAAATCTGTAAGTAAATGTTGATTAAATATTTTATTTTTAATAGTAGTTTAAAAGACTATTTAAATGTTTTGACGGTTTGATAAGAACAAAATTGGTATTCAGATATAAATTATTGAGCTTCTCTTTGTTTCGATAATAGTTTAACATTCTCTACTTAACAGGGCCAACCACGTGAAGGTGGAAGCTGATCTGGCCCCTCCTAGGATCCTGTTATGACCCTTTACAACACTTTAAGACCTCTAAGATGTATTCTTGGGGATCGTAAAGGGTCATAAGGGGTCCTGGGACACAAAAACTGAGAAACATAAATGTAGGCATCATGGTCACAATGTTTTGGAAACACAACATAATTGAGTGGTATACCTAGATGATGCAATGCAACCACTACTCCTGTAGTTCTAAGTTGACACTGCGGGATCCAAAAACCAAAGATAAGAAATCTATATATGGTTTTTGGATCCACAGTGTCAACGTAGAACTGCAGGAGTAGTGGTTGTGTTGCATTTTCTGGGTATAGCATTTAATTATGTTGTGTCTCCAAACAATTGGGACCATGATGCCTACATTTATGTTTCTCAGCTATTGTGATACCTACATTTATGTTTTGTAGCTGTCATGTTTATTTGCATGTTCTTTGTGTTTGGCTTCTCTCCCTCAGATTGAAAATAAGATTTTTCCCACTCTGAATCGAGAATGCGCATGCAACACAAGTAGAATATGCACGAATAGCAGGTGGAGTTGAAAAAACACAACACGTTTACATTTTCACGATGGTCTATAACTTAAAATACACAATTAAAGACCTCTATAAAAAATGCAACCCTATTGTGTTTTTCAACTCCACCTGGTATCCATGCATATTCTGTGAGATTGCATATTGAACTAGGCTTCTCCTTCTAGATTGCCTGAAACTAAGAGACTGTCACAATTAACATCTAAATGGCGTGTCTCATCATCACAACTAATCCACCTTAAACAATTGAATATGTTTGCTTGTATTAAATATTCATTAATCAAAATTTGAATAGAAAATGTATACCTTGAGTACTACAATTCACATTAGAATCGATGCCTCCATCGTGCTCGGCCGGTGCAGTATCAATATCCGTAGGCTGCATTCCAATGTAAATAATAGATTTAGATGATGATATCGTAGAAATGCCTAATTCACAGTCCATTGTTTGTTCTCTGAAACACTAAATTATGAATTTCTATGATATCCTCATCTGTATCTACAGCTATTGCCTCTGTTGTTGCAAGTGCTTTTCCCCTATTTGATATTTATCTTCAGGTGTCCACACTCATTCTGTTGGTTGTTGCTAGCTTCTCTTTGAGCTTCTCTTTGTTTCAAGAATAGTTTAACATTCTCTGAGAAACATAATTGTAGGAATCATGGTCATATTTTTTTGGAGACAATGTAATTGAGTGGTATACCTAGACGATGGAGAGCAACTTCTGCACCTCCAGCTCCAAGTTGTTCTCCATCCCATAGTGTCATCTTGGAATAGTTTCATCCCTGATGTGACCATGATGCCTACAATCATGTTTCAAGAATAGTTTAATTAACATTCTCTACTTAACAGGGCCAACCACGTGAAGGTGGAAGCTCATCTAGCCCCTCCTACGAGCCTCGTATGACCCTTTATGACATTTTAAGACCTCTAAGATGTATTCTTAGAGGTCGTAAATGGTCATAAAGGGTCATAAGGGGTCCTGGGACACAACAGATGAGAAAAATAATTGTAGGCATCATGATCACATTTTTTTGGAGACAACATAATTGAGTGGTATACCCAAATGATGAAGATCAACTTCTGCTCCTCTGGTTCCAAGTTGACAATGCGGGATCCCAAGACCATAGATAAGGAATAAATTTAGAGAGTGGAGGAGGGCCATAACGACCAAAATAATATAGGACGAACCTCAAGTTAAATGACGCAACTGTAAACATTTTAATAGAATTTTATTAAAATGTTTACAGTTGCCTCATTTAACTTGAGGTTCATCCTATATTATTTTGGTCATTATGGCCCTCCTCCGCTCTCTAAATTTATTCCTTATCTATGGTCTTTGGATCCCGCAGTGTCAACTTGGAATCGGAGGAGCAGAAGTTGCTCTCCATCGTCTGGGTATACAACTCAATTATGTTGTCTCCAAAAAATTATGACCATGATGCCTACAATTATATTTCTCAGCTATTGTGAAATCTACATTTATGTTTCTCAGTTGTTGTGTTTATGTGTATGTTTTTTATGTGTTTGGGAAGACATCTTTCTAGCCTGAGCCTAGATCCTTCGGCAATTAGCTTATAAATAATGTAGATGACAGATGAGCAACTAGCTATCCAAGAAAAAGCCCATAAATGAACTATATGTACCCCAATTAATGTGCCCTCTATGCGTACCCAAATGATATATTTGAAACAACAAGGGTAAGGGTAAATTTACCCTTTTTGTTTCAAATATATCATTTAGGTATGCACAAAAGGCATGGGAATTGGGGTACACACAGTTCATTTACAAGATTTTTCTTAGGAAGCTAATTGCTCAGCTCTCATTTGCTTCATTTATTATGAAGCTAATTGTCAAAGGATCCAAGCCCAGGCTAGAAAGACGTCTTCCCATTCTGTTTAAGCCATAGTCCTTGTTCTTGTCAAACTTCCTTGGTACGATAGGCCTACTCTCTACAGTACTCTTCTTCAGCAAGACTTCATACCACGCTACGCTCAAACTTCAGCGAGACTTCATACCATGTAGCGTCCGTAGATTACATTCAATGCGTTATTTATGCTTGTATTGGTGGGAAAACTCTTGAAAACACACAAAAGATATTGCATTCAACCATGTTGTTTACATGACACATGTAGTTTACCTCCAGCCTAAATCAACATTAAATCATGTGATTGATAGTAGATTGGGGCTCACCCGAGCCATAAACATGAAGAATTATTCTAAAAAAAGATGTAAACCATATATATGCGCACTTGAGGAAAATAGAAGTTATGTCATATCAATATTAAAATATTAGTTACAATATGAAAATACTAAACTAACTAATTCCTGAGTTCATCTCTGCATATGGTCACAACAAGTTAGATATGCGATTACAATACAGAGAAGGCATCTTAAAAATATAATTTCAGAATTTACCCTAGCCTGACACGTTTTGCACTCAAATCCTTCATCGCAAATAAGTGGAGATGGGCTGATAGATGTAGATGAGTTTTCATCGACCCAACTAAAGTATCCGCAGCCATTATTTCCCTGTGATACCCAGTCTACATTAGTTCTTATATTATAATGAATAGTATTTACATTAGAAACTTTAAATATATACACATTAGCAACCTTTTTTCGATTAGGGCAGCACCAAATTTGTCATCCAGGTTTGTTCAACGTCCGTAAAATCTTCAACACACACTTCCCATCACCACATTGACAGTTTGGCACATTGACAAGAGTCATCGAACCTACATCAATAATGCACCGCACCATCGTTACTACATTTATTATTTTTATATGATTATTTTTACAGTCCAAATACACCAAGGAGTACCATCAGAAATATTAACCATTTACAATAATGAAAAGTAAACCTAATTCAAATAGCTCATTTTTTTATCAGCATGTGTAGTCTATGTGTATATGAAAAATGAAAGAAATATGAAGCTGAAATAAAATAGTGAACAAAATAGTATTCCACATAGAGTGAATGAAATATACCATCAAAAGAAGGTGACAAAATCCTATCACGAAGCACAAACATAGGAAATCAAAAAGGGACAAAAGACAAGAAATAAGAAAAATTATTATGACTATAGAAAAATCATTTATGTACTATAATAAAAAAAAGAAACACTCTTTGTCATCAATTTCCAAAATCATTAGGACTATAAATAGATGGTTCTGATATTGCTTTGCCATTACAACAATTGAGCATTCATCATTTGGTACTTCTTGGTGTATTCCATTTAAGTTTTTTAGTTGCCGCGTTTATGTGCATGTTCTTTATGTGTTTGGCTTCTCTCCCTCGCAAGGGATACGTCGATAGGTAATTGATTTGAAAGCATAATGATTTGATAGTCTTTTTTTAGGATAGGCATAATCATCCCGCCAACCTTAATTAGCAACATTGGTGTCCTATCATTGCACAAGTGCAAGACGGTAAGGGTCTATTCAAGGAGGGATGAAAAAAAGGTCATTTTAACCTTGCAAGGCAAGAGGAGAGACAGTCCAAATAATTCTATGGTGACTGTCCCAAACAATAGACAAATGATGGAATTACTAACATTTTTTCTTTTCATGTTTCTAACAAGTTTGTTGAGATGAGGCTAGTGTGGTCACAATTGAAATTGTGACTTTCTCTTGGAATTGAATAGCAAACTTTATCTATTGTGCAAAAAAACATATGTAGGATTATTATGGTCACAAAGTAATTGTCTTAGCATCAACATTTCACTTCTAATATAATATTATTAGGAATTTCTTACCATTGATTGTCAAATTGATGGAACTATGAGGCTATGCTTTGTTAATACTTTACCACTATAGTGAATTTGGGTATTGTTTTTGAATATTTGAATGATTTTAATGGGAACTTTGAACCAGAGATATAATTTTCCTAAAGAGTGATACTTCAACTTCCATGAAGGACTTAGAAAAAGGATGAGGGGCTCTTAATTTCTATAATCAATTTATATAATTCTTTAAGTACTTTTTTTAGGCTCTTTGTGAATGATCTATAAATACTCTACACTAAGAGTGGGGATGGTTTTTAATCTTCATTATATTCCATAAATACTCTTCAGTAAGGAGGAGTGTAGCTTCTAATTTCTTTCATTCTTCTATATAATAGACTCTTCATTAAATGTAAGGGTGACTTTTAATCTTCACTATTGATCTATATTATTCTTTAAGTACTACCCTTAACTAAATGAAAGAATGCCTTTTGTCTTCACCGTTGATCTCTATTTTGAGTATTCCTCACTAAGTTATATGATTTAGTTACCAGGTTGTGAGTTTGGAGATCTTTATCTCTTCAATGTAGAAGCCGAGAATAGGGTGTACGAGAGTGGAGAATCGGTGAAGAGAGAGATCAATGGGAATGAGATGATCAATGTAATACGTATGATGAATGAAAATAATAGTCTAGTTTTACATTTGATTCTTCTCTGTGATTGTTCAATGTTTCCCGAATGTTTCATTTTTATTATTTACAACTCATTTTGTTTGGTTTGCTCTTTCGGTTCGACAGTCTAACACCCATATTGTCCTCATGATCGAGCATGTCTTTATTAGGAATATGTTGTGATGGAATTCGATAACAAAGAACAAATATTTATTTTAAATGTTTTATGTTGCGTTGGGATGTAACTCAAGTCTTAGTATCAAGTTTATTGAAGAAGTTTATCAACTTGTGGAAATCATTTCTATGCGACAGAGAATGCAATTTAAATCTGGTCATTAATTGAGTTGAGAATGGCTTCCAATAATCATTGCACAATTATTACATTGGTTTGGAGTAATTTTATTTCATTTTAAATAAGTTATGGTAGTTTTATTTCATTGGTTTGGAGTCTTATTCCTTTTGGTTTGGAGTAATTTTGAATCCAATCTTGATCTTGATGATCCAATCTTCATTTAATCATTCAAATAATTTAATAAAACTGCCATAACTTATTTAAAATGAAATAAAATTACTCCAAACCAAAAGGAATAAGGGTGGTGGTATTCAAAACACAATGAGAATTGGTAATTTCAGAGATCTAGGCACTCTAGCCTATCAACAACCTCAAATGTTTAAAAGATCTAACTTGTCAAGGCCTCCACAATACTACACAATGATGGATTAGGTTTCCTAGGCTTCAAACCACTTAGACTCAAGGAATTCTAAGACTATTTTAATTCCCATGCTTCCAATACACAAAGTTCTTTCAAACTATTCCAAAGGCTTAATAGGCTGCCAATAACCTTGCAACAGACTTAGGATGGTAATAACTTTGTCTTCCCTCAAAACACTTGACAAGATGAAAACATTTCTCAACACCCTTTTCAGAGTTCTATAAAACACCAAAAGATTTTATAGGTTTACTTTGGACTACACACCTAACCATGATTGAACCCCTATTTTCATTGCATGAAAATGACCAAATTTTCAAAGCAACTACTCTCCTCACATTCCCTTATCTCACCAAACCTTCAGTAGAGTTATAAAATGACTCAAAATGGTTAAATCCACAAGAAATTAGACTCACGGGCCCTGCAACACCAAAACCCCCAAATCTTGACTCCAAACCCTAGTTTGCTAGGGCTTCCCCAATCTCCTATTACAACTCACTCCTGCATCAAATTAGTGATTGAATCACCATTCATTCAACATAACAAAACATTTTAAAACCTTAAAACCCTTCCTTATTTGGACAGATCATCCACTGCTACACATTGCATCCAATTTCATTGTATTTTCTCACCGTTCTTTAACTGTGATCACCTTTACTCCACACAACTCTGCATATGCACGGTTAATGATCTAATAATACAGGTTAGAATTAAAATTCCATGGTTAGAATTAACAGTCCTCAAGCATGAGTTGGATGATGTGGCTATGTAGATATAAGAACTAATGTATCCACATCATCCAACTCATGCTTGAGGAGCTTATATTATTTACTATCTCATAATAGTAAGATTGGTACCTATCCTAGTAAGTCATTATGAGATAGAAAATACGATCTACATCCAATCTTGGTCCACAAGCATGAGTTGGATGATGTGGATTATGTAGATATAAGAGCTAATGTATCCACATCATCCAACTCATGCTTGAGGAGCTTATATTATTTACTGTCTCATAATAGTAAGATTGGTACCTATACTAGTAATTCATTATGAGATAGTAAATTCGATCTACATCCAATCTTGGTCTATGTTATATCTCCAAATAATCCAAATCATGATATTACAATAAATAGCTAGCCTTACAATGCTAGCCATCTCCTTTATATAATCCTTCTCCTAGAAGCATAATGGATGTGTAATCCCTATAAAGGCCTAATTATCATCTAATATAACTGATTACAATAGTTATCCACATGACCCAACATGTCTTATCATGGAATTTGATCATCGCAACTTACAAAAGACATGGTTTTTCCATCATGTTGACACAAATTCTTGAAATAAACAACAAAAACTTGAGGTAAACAATGGAAACTCGAAATAAGCCCAAACTAATGCACAACAGAATAATGGTGTCAATTCAACCACAACCAAATAGTATCAAACAACACTATCAAAGTTCTTCAGTCTTTGAACATTTATGTCTACTGGGAAATTCTTCTAACTGTAGTTTCCTTGAATGGGATTTGTAAGTTTGCAAAATGTCACTGTTGTTTTACTTTACAGGTAACAACAGTTTGCTAATTTCTCACTTCTATCTGGTTTTACAACTTGTTAGGCCATTTTTCTGCCATAGCGAAAATCCTATGAAAATGGCCTATTGCCTTCCAAGTTTTCTTAATATACCCTTTGCCTTGTGTTCATTGTGTTGTCACCAGATTCTGGTCAAATCTGCATCTCCTAATTCGCCAAATCCTAAAATTTATTCAAAGTTTAAAGTCTACAGGAAAATTCTTTAAAATCTACCTCAGTGTCAAAAACCCACAATGTTTTCAAAAATCCACGTTGTTTTCAACCTATGTGTTGTTTTTGACCTTGTGCTTCCTGTTTGGTTCACTTATCTTTTGGCATCAAAAACCCGCGATGTTTTTGACTTCCTGGTTTACCTCTGTGTCATGTTGAAAACTTTGTGTGTTTTCGATATCTCACTGAAGACACTATGTGTTTTCGACCCTGCATTTCAACTTTTCTGTCGGCTCTCCTTGTTCTATGTCTTAACTGCGCATGTAGGACCATGTGGTGGGTCTGGCTTCTTCCCTATTGGCTGTTGCATGGCCACATGTCAAACTTTTCTGACATGCGATCATGCGACTGCTTGCCATGTGGCTATGTGGGTCCCAGTCCTGTGCGGCTGCCTGGCAATTTACTTCTCTAACAGCATAGGTGCGACATTATGGGGCCAAATATCAAAGATCTACGATCGGCATATGATCACATGGAATATTCCTTACCCATGCGATCATGCACCCACTGTCCGATGTGGTGCTGATGGTTTGTTCACTTTGGGCCCGCTGGCGGTTGTGACATGTGGCGGCTTTGGGTTGACACGTGGCAGTGCGGTTGCGTTTCATCGGTGGGCCTAAGAGATGCAGAGAAGTGGGTGATGTAGCGGTTGCTTTGGCAGCCCGGACAAAAAGATGGCGGTGCCGATAAAATGTGGTCTTGTCACGCATTCACAAGAAGATTTGGCGGTTTTCTAGTTTGTCTAGTGACTTGGTGAATAGTGGTCACGGAGTTGCTAGATTTTTAGCGAAAGGTGCAAAGCATTTCACGAACTAGTGGAGGTTCTTCGATCACCAGTTCACCAAATATGTGGGGTCTATGTTCGCGGTGACCGGGTGAATGGTGGTGTGACACATGGTACGTGGGCCCAGGTCTGAGGCTTGGCAGATTGTTTACGAGGCTGAGGCATAGTGTTAGCGGGTTGTCGCATATTCGCGTAGCCCATTTTCGGGCTATGCGATCATGTGACCAAGCATAAAATGAGGCCTATTTCCTATCGCAGTGAATTTTGTGACTGTGAAGCTACGCGACTGGGGGTGAGTGGTTAAGAAATGTGAAGCGCGTGAAATGCAAAGTGACCATTGGGATTTAAATTCAAATTTGCAGAGGGATTCGCAGCGACCAAAGGTACCTAGTTTTAATGCTGTTTGGGCAGATTTCTTGCTGGTTTGATGGTGCTAGGTTGTTGCGATGTGGTCTAGGGTCTATGCAGTTAATTGCAAAGGAGATTTTGTACTTGGTGGAGTATGGTTTTGTGCTTGAGGAGCTATTTGCAGGTGGCCGATTTGACTGATTTTCATGGCAGCTCCTAGTTCTCTTTCCTGGCTCACAGATTTTCATGATTGCAGATCTGTATGAGATTTTCTTTCTCTGGACTGCTTGGTTTCCTGCCCTTGTAATAAATTTTGATGTAAATTTTGGCATGTCAGGTGGTTGAGACCCTAGCCCTGGCTGTCTGTAGCTTGTTGCATTCTCTCTGAGAATTCCAAGGTGGCTAGTGGTATAAGTGGAAAAATTTTTGATTTTGAAGGGGTTCCAAAACATTGTTGTTTTTTGGTCCCTGGTTTGTGACTGTATTATACTGATAGAGGTCTGGTTTTGTGATTTTCTCTTGTCTTGGTGTTATTCTAATTGTATGCTGATTCTAGATTTGTTAATGAAAACACCATTGAATCCCAATCTTGCATCTTGTGTATGTCTTCTTGCTTGTCTCTGAGCTCATATATGTTCATGTCACAAAGTGTGTTAATGTATGGTAAACAAAGAATATTTTGAATTCATCTCTGAGTTTCTAACAAAGTTAGGATTAAACCCTTTTAGGTGAATTCAGTGAGTTTACAGCCAGGTATAGAATTTGATGTCCTTGTGCTTGAGGGAAAGGGGTAATAGGCAAAGCACTTACTCTGGTTTCCATTATGTTTGATTTGAAGTATTCAGTTGAGGTATACAGTTAGGTGACTCTGAGCCCTGGGATAAGGCACTGGTCTTTTCTCTTGAAGTTTCATGGTTGACAACCACACAAACACAAACATCATTTGATAAATCTTTAACATTCTTGTATTGAATGTAGTGGAATATTGTTTGACTCCTTTAGAGAAGTGAGTCAAGGTACACCCACCTAAGCATTGAAGCTCAAAGAGTAGAAGGATCTTTGATCCTTGTCAGTTAGCCCTCTTCCTTGTGGACTTTGGAGTGGTGATAGAGTTAGGAGTTGTATTTGAATTATCCATCAAAGTGTAAATCTGCAAGTTGAAGATCGAAGGGAATAATCCACAACCAACAAAATGGCGACTCTGCTAGGGACAACTAAAAGATATGCATTTGTTAAGAGTCAGTGATTCTATTGGGGAGAATCTAAAGAGAAAGGTTATTTTCTGTTCTTGTTTTCCTAAGTGTTTTGAAGATTTCCCATCTAGGTGGGTGGTGGCTCAAAGGTCTGAACCAGTGCAACATATTGAAGAAGCATGGATAAGAGGAGAAATACTAGGTTATATGTTAGAAAAAATCTAGAGGTCACTCTGGAGAAATCACCTAGATAGGGAAACAAGAGCTGGATAAGAAGGAATGGTGAGTCCACCAGTGCTCCCATGAGAGAATAGAGAAATGCAAGAGCTAGAAGACCACATATATCCTCAAGTGAGGATGGTTCACAGAACATAGTTTCTAGATCAGAAGGTGGTCACTCTAAAGAGAGATTTCATGATACCCTTGAGGTTGCATTTCAGGATAAATGTCTATTGCTTGCAGGTCAAAATGAAGAAAATAGAGATGTGGGTTTAGAGGTTGACTTGGATCTTGATGAAGATCAATTCAAAGGAGAACCCATGACAGATAGGTAGGTCCATTTCCCATATCAAAATCTTCCTGATGTGGATGTGTCATTTGGTTCTGATGACATTATGGTTGATCCTGATGACTTGAATGCATTAAGGTTGCAGTTGGCAGAGCAGGATGCCATACATAAAAGATTATAGGAGGAGAGAGAGGCTGAAAAGGTAAATGCTTTGATAGAGAGATAGTCTCTTCTGAGAAAAATAAATGAAATGAAGGAGAGAAACAAAATGCTTGCTTCTGCTCCCAAAACGCTGCAGCATAATGTTTTTGGTGATCTTGATGCCTTGAGGAGTGAGCAAGAATGCTTACTGCAGGATCATGAATTTGATAATGAGGCCCCTGTGGTTAGACAAGTGCAAAGTTATTTCCCTTTGCCTAAAGATAAGGATGGGCATAGGATTACCAGACCTATTGTTATCATAAATGAGAAAGGAAAGCAGAAGATGGTGGGTGACCAAGCAAGCAAACCAGTGGCAATACCAGGGATCCCACCACCTGATTCAAATAAGGACATTGAAATGGAGAGAAGGAGAAAAGAAGATGAGGACCTTGCAAGAGAACTAGAGAAAGCTAAGGTTGACGCTGCCATTGCAGAAAAGAAAAGGAAGATCCAATTTTTGTGGGCTTCTTCAGCTAATGCTCTTGGCCCATCTGCTACTGAACTAGGTATGTCATCTATGACTACTACTATTCCACTTAGTAATGCTACTAGTTCTTTTCCTTCTTCATCTGCTAGGATAGGTGCAGATCCTAGGCAACAGTCAAATGCACAGATAAATGTAGATGCTAATGTTGATCCTAGGGTTAACACTAGTTCAAGCTTTCAAAGAAGACCTATGCAATTAGAAGGCTATAGGAAAATAAGTTTTGATGGAATTCCTGGCTATCCAAATGCTTTTAAAAGTGATATTAGAGATAAGGTACCTAAGTTTGCTGGTAATAATGCTATTAGTTGTGAGGAGCATCTTAGGTTATTTGTTGATATGCTTAATGATTATGAGGTAGAGCATGAGGATGTTGTCATGAAATTGTTTGTTCAATCTCTAATGGAGGATGCTAGAGATTGGTTTAAGAGGCTTCCTGATAAGTGTATTGATACTTGGGATTCTTTTGAGAAATGTTTCAAAGAGAAGTGTGGTGATAGGCCTAATGCTAGCTTCATGTTAAATGAATTCAATACCATAAGGAAAAATCAGAATGAGTCTGCAGCTGAGTTCAACATGAGATTTCAGAAGGGTATGCATAAGTTGTTCCAAGTCATGCGGTTGGATGACAATGTCTGTCTGACTACATACTTCAATGCATTTGATGGGAAGACAGGATATTTATTGAGGGATAAAGAACCAAGAACTCTTAGGGATGCTTTTAGGATTGTTGTCAATATTGAGAACAACATGAAAATATCAGGAAAGTTGGGTGGAAAGAGAGATGACCCAAAGTTGTTTGGGGATAGGAAATACAAAAAAGAAAATGAGAAGAGTGTTGGATCTAGGAGGCAGGAAGAAGATAAGTTGGATAAGGTGCTTAATACATTGAAAGATTTGAAGGCAGCTGCAAGTAGGAACATCAGTGCTCCTACCAATGAGAGGCATCAATTCAACAACAATTTCAGTAAGTAGAATAGACTGCAGAATTACCCCTACAACACCCAATGGAAGGATGGCAAGCCTATTGTCCCTGCTGCAAGAGGAAACAATGACAGAGGTGTCCCTGATCCTCTACATAAAGCTTCAATAAATGTCATGGAGAATGTACCTTGGTGTGTTGCATGCCAGTCCGCTCATTCTGCAGAGCATTGTGTGGTTGCACAATCTATGGCTGCAAATCAAGATTGTGGCGATGAGGAGATAGAACAAGAAGAGGAACAAGATGATGTTGGTTGCAACATGGCTTCTTCATGTCTAGGATATGAAGATGATTCTGATTTTGATGAAGAGGTAGATGTGAATGTGAAGAGACATAATCAGGATCTTTTTCATCAAGAGGTTTTTTCTGATGGTGAATGCGTTGATCAAAAAACATGTAACATGAACTCTTCTCCCAAGCCAGTAAATTTGAGAATACCTTCTAGAGAAGAGATGGAGAGGATTACTGCAGAAATGATTGCCCAGGTGCAAACTAGAGGCATGGTGGCAAGGAATACAAATGAGAAAGCTATAGGAATGTTTATAAAGAGTACCAACTCCGGAGAACCTAATGAGAAAAAATCAAAGGTTGATCACATGGTGAAATTAAAGAGTGTAAGAGGTAAACATTGTGAGCCTAAGGGAGTTGGAATTGAAGTGATCTCTTGTGAGATTGAGAAGCCAATTAACACAATGGCTAAGATTGAAAAAATGAGGGTGGTCAATACACCTAATATGTTAGACAAGAAAAAAGATGTTAAGGCAATGCAGATTGAGATTCCTGCTTCTACCCCTATTGACATGTTATCTGTGTTGTCACAAATTATAGTTAAGGTTCCATTGTCAGAATTGTTGAGGATCCCTGAACATAAAGATAAGGCTATTGCATGGGTTGGTAATACTCATAAAAATGATACTTCATGCAATGGATCTCAGGATAAAGCTTTGAACGACGTTGCTACTCAAGGAATTATGTCTCAAATTCCTCCAATATATTTGGATAGTTCTATCAATGCCAGCCTTGAAAATATTGACCCATTCTTCTTAAGTGTTCTTGTGAATGGGATGAAATTAAGAAATTGTATGATTGATAGTGGTGCCTCTAATAGTGTCATGCCTTTCAAAATCATGGAGAGGTTGGGCCTTAAAGTTGATATAGTGCAGGGCAGGTGTTGTGCAATGGATCAGAGGGAGGTACCAGTCATTGGGACTATCAATGCAATGCCATATAGGTTGGCAGCATATCTAGAGAAAGAGTTAACAATGAGTGTTTTGGTGGTGGATATCCCTCCCCATTATGGGATGTTTCTATCTAGAAGATGGAGTGCTTCCATGGGTGAAAGTTTACAGTGTGATTTGTCCTATGCAACTTTCAAGATTGATGATCAGTTTTTCAAGATTGAACGAGAGCCAAGAGTATGCCACATGATTGAGAGAAACATAGATAATGAAACTACATGTTTTGTGAATACTGATGTAAATGCTTTTAGGGAAGAGATCCCTGTATTTGAAAATGGGCATATTTTGTCACCTATTTCTACTGAGGTAGGTACTGACTCTGTGAAGGGTGATTTGTGGGTCATGTACTTTGATGGTGCAAACTACAAAGATGGTGCAGGAGCTGGTATTTTTCTTATTTCTCCTGATGGAAACACCTACAAGTTCTCTTTTACATTGAATTTCTTTTGTACCAACAATATAGCAGAATATGAGGCCTTGTTGTTAGGACTGAGGTTGGCACAAAAGCATGGTATAAAATGTATAAGTGTTATTGGTGATTCTGAGTTGGTGGTGTCCCAAGCCAGGTCAGTATATGCTTCCAAGAATAGAAGGTTGAAACAATATAGGAATGTACTGTGGGATTTGATTGAGCATTTTGATGCCTTTAATGTTGAGTGGAGGGATAGGAGTAACAATAAGATGGCCGACTTGTTGGCCAATATTGCAATCAATCCTAATGATGTTACATTCTCTGGTATTTCTAAAGTTGAAATTCAGGCTAGGCCTAGTATACCAGACAATATTGAGAATTGGCAAGTTTTTGATGATGATAATGATATTTTGAAGTTTATGGATTGCAAGGATCAGTATCATGGTTAGGAACTTGATTGTTCAGCCTTGGTTGAGTCAATAGAAGGGAGGGAGGTTATCTTAGGCAATGAGGTCATTCAGCTTAGAACTAACAAGGTGCCCAAGGGGCTTGTTGTTTTGGAGACTGTCTTTGACAACCAAGATAGAGTTCAAAAGAATATCAAAGGAGAAGATCATGCTGATCTTGAGGAGATAAATCTTGGATCACATGAGGCACCTAAGAAAGTATACATTGGTAGAGATATATCTCAAAAGGTGAGGAGACCTTTGGTTGAATTATTGAGAAAATTCAGGCATGTTTTTGCATGGTCATATGAAGATTTAAAGGTTTATAGAGAGGATTTATTTCAGCATGTTAGTCCATTAAGAGAAGATGCTAAACCTTTCCCGCAAAAGCAAAGGCCTATTAATCCTACTTTGGCACCCAAGATGCAGGAAGAATTAATGAAGTTGAGAGATGCTGGCATTATCAAGCCTATAAGGCATTCTTCTTGGGTGTCAAACCTGGTTCCTGTAAGAAAAAAGAATGGTGACATCAGGCTTTGTGTGGACTCTAGAAATTTGAACATCAGCTCATTGAAAGATAACTATTATTTTCCCAATATGGAGGCTATGTTGCAGAGAGTAACCGGATCAGAATTGATGTCAATGATGGATGGTTTCTCTAGCTACAATCAGGTCATTGTTAAGGAATCAGAACAATTCAATACAACCTTTACAACACCTTGGGGAACATATGTTTATGTGAGAATGCCTTTTGGTCTCACAAATGCTGGTGCTACTTTTCAGAGGGCAATGGATGTTGCCTTTTCAGATTTCATTAATGATTTCCTTGTCATGTATCAGGATGATTTAACTGCCTATTCCAAGAAGGAAGAGGACCATTGTGCTCATTTAGAGAAAATATTTATGAGGGCCTTGGAATTTGGCATTTCATTAAACCCAAGGAAATGTGCTTTTGGTGTCACAGAAGGTAGGTTGCTTGGCCACTTAGTTGGGAAGCAAGGAGTGAGAATTGACCCAGAGAGGGTAGCAGCAATTGATAAAATTCAGAGACCAAAGAATGTTAAAGGGATTCAGTCCTTCTTTGGTCAGGTCAATTTTCTAAGGAGGTTTGTGACAAGCTTTGCAGAGGTTACTAGACCTATTTCCAAGATGTTGAAGAAGGGATCTGTAATCAATTGGGAGGGTGAGCCTGATGAGGCTTTCAAGAATATCAAGAAGGCTATCAAAGATGCACCAGTGCTAAAGGCACCTAATTATAGTGTCCCAATGCATATCTTTTCTTTTGTGTCCTTTCACACCATTGCTGTAGTTTTGTTACAAAAGAATAAGGATGGTTTTGAGTAGCCTATTGCATTTTTCAGTAAATCTTTGCAAGCTGCAGAATTAAAGTATGACATAAATGAGAAGCAAGCTTATGCACTTGTGAAGGCAATTAAGGCTTTTAGATGTTACTTGATGGGAGAAGTTGTGATTGCTTTTGTGCCAAGTGCAGCTGTGAAGGATATTTTCTCACAGCAGGAGGTGTCTGGAAGAAGATGCACATGGATCAATAGGATCCAGGAATTCAATGTTGAGATCCAGATCACTAAATTGGTTAGAGGATAGGGATTGGCAAAGTTGATGGCCCAATCCAATCTAGATGCAAACCAGGTAAATCATTCTGAAATTGACTATACATGTGATATGGATGATTGTATTTGGTATCAAGATATTATTTACTATTTGAGAAACATGAGGTGTCTAGATAGTATGAATGATAATCAAAAGAGGACATTGAAGTTACAGGCCATCAAGTATGTAATTGTGAAATGTAGGTTGTATAGAAAGAATCTGGATTGCATACTATTGAAATGTGTAGATGAGAATCAGGCTAATCTATTGTTGAAGGAGATGCATGAGAGAGTTTGTGGTGGACATTATATGGGTAAAACAACTGCTCATAAGATCTTGAGAGTAGGATTTTGGTGGCCTACAATCTTCAGGGATGCGGAATAGTTGGTAAGGAGATGTGATGCTTGTCAAAGGCTCTCTGGTAAGCTTAAGTTTTTAGGTAATCTACCATTAAAACCAGTAGAAGTTCAGGCTCCTTTCCAGCAGTGGGGAATTGATTTCATAGGGGAGATACCAAACAAGTCAAGTGGACGACATTCATGGATCTTAGTTGCCACTGATTATTTTACAAAGTGGGTAGAAGCTGTACCTACAAGGAATGCAACTAGCAGGGTGGTAATTGATTTCCTGATGAACAATATTGTTACAAGGTTTGGGTGCCCTAAGAGGATAGTGAGTGAAAATGCTATGTGCTTCAGGTCTACCGAATATAAGGACTTTTGCAAAGGTTTGGGAATTCAGATTTCTAATTCCTCACCTTATCACCCACAAGGAAATGGTCAAGCATAATCTACTAAGAAGGGCTTGATTAAAATATTGAAGAGAATTTTGGAGAAGAATATGAGGGCATGGAATTCGAAGCTGCCATTAGCTCTATGGGATGATAGGGTAACTGTGAAGAAGGAAATTGGTTGTGCACCATTTGACCTGTGTATGGAATTCATGCTAGGATGCCTCAGAATAATTTTTTGGAGATGTACAAGTTTGTGCTGTTGTATGATGATGACATTGATGATGAGATGCAGTTGAGAATTGAGGACCTCATTAGATTGGATGAAACTAGAAGAGAATCAGTTGCAAGGAATGCCAAATTGTAGTTGCAGGTTAAGAATCTATATGATAAAAAGACTGTTGACAGAAAGTTTGAACCTAGTGATTTGGTATTAGTTTGGAATGCCAGATTGGAGGATAAGGGGAAACATGGTAAATTTGATCCCATCTGGTTAGGGCCATATCTGATTCATAAGAAATAGGGCCAAGATTCTTACATCATCAAGGATTTTGATGGTGATCTTCAAGAGTTGCCAGTTCATGGACAATTGTTGAAGCAATACTTCATTTGAAGTACTTTGTTTTCCATGAATAGTAGTTAGGGTTGTACATCTTGTAAATTTCTGTATATAAGCTGATTTCCCCTACCCTATTTTGCCCTGGTCTGTCAGTTTTTGGTCCTATTGCTTGGTCTTGCCCTGCTTGTTCCTTGCTCTCTGCAATTTTGTCCTGTGGGATGGTCTGCTTTTACCAGTGATTCTAAGTCCTTGCTATGCCTGCAGGAGGCATACATCCCCAGACAGAGCCACTGTTAGGCTAGTTTTCTGCCATAGCAAAAATCCTATGAAAATGGCCTATTGCCTTGCAAGTTTTCTTGATATACCCTTTGCCCTGTGTTCCTTGTGTTGTCACCAGATTCTGGTCAAATCTGCATCTCCTAATTCACCAAATCCTAAAAGTTATTCAAAGTTTAAAGTCTGCGGGAAAATTGTTTAAAATCTGCCTCAGTGTCGAAAACCCACAGTGTTTTCAAAAATCCACATTGTTTTTGACTTGTGTGTTGTTTTTGACCTTGTGCTTCCTATTTGGTTCACTTATCTTTTGGCATTGGAAACCCGTGATGTTTTCAGCTTCCTGGTTTACCTCTGTGTCATGTTGAAAACTTTATGTGTTTTTGATATCTCACCAAAGACACTATGTGTTTTCGACCCTGCATTTCATCTTTTCTGCCGGCTCTCCTTGTTCTATGTCTTAACTGCGCATGTTCGACTATGTGGTGGGTCTGGCATCTTCCCTATTGGTCGTCGCATGGCCGCATGTCAAACTTTTCTGACATGCCATCATGCGACCGCTTGCCACGTGGCTGTGTGGGTCCCGGTCCTGTGTGGCTACCTGGCGGTTTACTTCTCTAACAGTGTAGGGGTGACATTGTGGGGCTAGATATCGAAGATCTACGGTCAGCGTATGATCACATGGAATATTCCTTACCCATGTAATCATGCACCCACCATCCGATGTGGTGCTGACGGTTTGTTCGCTTTGGGCCCACTGGCGGTTGTGACATGTGGCGGCTTTGGGCTGGTTGTTGCATGATTGCATAGCCCAATTTTTTGCTATGCAATCATGCGACCGGTTGACATGTGGCAGTGCGGTTGCATTTCGTCGGTGGGCCTAGGAGATGCAGAGAAGTGGGTGATGTAGCGGTTTCTTTGGCGGCCCGAACAAAAAGATGGCGGTGCCGATAAAATGTGGTCTTGTCACACATTCGCAAGAAGATTTCATAGTTTTCTAGTTTGTCTAGCGACTTGGTGAACAGTGGTCGCGGAGTCACTAGAGTTTTAGTGAAAGGTGCAAAGCATTTCACAAACTGGCAGAGGTTCTTTGGTCACCAATTCGCTAGATATGTGGGGTCTGTGTTTGCGGTGACCGGGCGAATGGTGGTGTGACACATGGCAGGTGGGCCCAGGTCTAAGGCTTGGCAGATTGTTTGCGGGGCCAAGGCATAGTGTTAGCGGGTTGTCGCATGTTCACGTAGCCCATTTTCGAGCTATGCGATCATGTGACCAAGCATAAAATGAGGCATGTTTCCTGTCGCAGTGAATTTTGTGACTAAGCAGTTGCATGACTGGGGGTGAGTGGTTAAGAAATGTGAAGCGCATGAAATGCAAAGTGATCGTTGGGATTTAAATTCAAATTTGCAGAGGGATTGGTAGCGACCAAAGGTACCTTGTTTTAATGCTATTTGGGAAGATTTCTTGCTGGTTTGATGACGGTAGGTTGTTGCAATGTGGTCCAGGGTCTATGCAGTTAATTGCAAAGGACATTTTCATGGTTTTGTGCTCGAGGAGCTATTTGCAGGTGGCCGATTTGACTGATTTTCATGGCAGCTCCTAGTTCTCTTTCCTAGCTCACAAATTTTCATGATTGCAAATCTGTTTGAGATTTTCTTTCTCTGGACTGCTTGGTTTCCTACCCTTGTAATAAATTCTGATGCAAATTTTGGCATGTCAGGTGGTTCAGACCCTAGCCCTGGCTGTCCATAGATTGTTGCATTCTCTCTGAGAATTCTAAGGCAGCTAGTGGTATAAGTGGCAAAAATTTTTATTTTGAAGGGGTTCCAAAATATTGTTGTTTTTTGGTCCCTGGTTTTTTACTGTATTATACTGATAGAGGTCTAGTTTTGTGATTTTCTCTTGTCTTGGTGTTATTCTAATTGTATGCTGATTCTGGATTTGTTAATGAAAACACCATTGAATCCCAATCTTACATCTTGTGTATGTCTTCTTGCTTGTCTCTGAGCTCATATATGTTAATGTCACAAAGTGTGTTAATGTATGGTAAACAAAGAGTATTTTGAATTCATCTTTGAGTTTCTAATAAAGTTAGGATTAAACCCTTTTAGGTGAATTCAGTGAGTTTACAGCCAGGTATAGAATTTGATGTCCTTGTGCTTGAGGGAAAGGGGTAATAGGCAAAGCACTTACTCTAGTTTCCATTATGTTTGATTTGAAGTATTCAGTTGAGGTATACAATTAGGTGACTTTGAGCCCTGGGATAAGGCATTGGTCTTTTCTCTTGAAGTTTCATGGTTGACAACCACACAAACACAAACATCATTTGATAAATCTTTAACATTCTTGTATTGAATGTAGTGGAATATTGTTTTAGACTCCTTTAGAGAAGTGAGTCAAGGTACACCCACCTGAGCATTGAAGCTCAAAGAGTAGAAGGATCTTTGATCCTTGTTAGTTAGCCCTCTTCCTTGTGGACTTTGGAGTGGTGATAGAGTCAGGAGTTGTATTTGAATTATCCATCAAAGTGTAAATCTGCAAGTTGAAGATCAAAGGGAATAATCCACAACCAACACAACCTTGTTCTATTCTTTGGCTATGATTTTTTAAACTAATAATACACTTCGACTATTAATCATAAATCACTCTTGAGACTTATAATATTTTGGTTTAGTCTACCACAACACCAATACTCTTAGGAAGAAGTTTCAACCAAGACCACCAAGTTATTACAATCAATTGTTTGACTAGACTTCCCTACTACTTGAACACTCAACAAATATCAAAATACTGCTAATCCCCTGTAACTACATTCCATCATTCAATCGGTATTGGGTTTGAGTATACAATCTACTATCTCCAAAGATCATACACTAAAACTTCTGATGACTTTCACCACTTGTTTCCAGCGATGTTGACTATCACAGAGATGTTTTAACCTAGGTGATTAATCTAGATTAATGTTGATCTGGAATGGTCAAACATTGGGTGCTCACAGTGGTTGCAATCATGAGGAGTCTTCCATGAATTGAAGGTACTCAACTAAACCTATGATTCAATCCCAAACCTCTGGTTATTCACTTCACTTTGTTGTTTAAACAAGTATCATGCCCTAGATAGGGCATCGGCCTTGAAGCAACTTAATAGCCTTCGCATTTATGAGCATTCGTTGTGTAAATTTAAACTTTCCCCTAATTTTCCCTTTCATCCAACGATAGAGGAATTCCGTGGTGAAGTTGCAAATCGGGGTCACAAACTCATGACAGCGCTGACCCAATGGAATTGAGTTCGGTCTAACAGGAGATCGGGTGGCTTTTGAAAATTTAAAATATGATACAAACTTAATAAAAATTACATAGCAGAGTTCTTTACAATGGTGCATAGCATTCACTTTACATTGTGCAAAATTTCATTTCTTTCCACACTTCTATAATAGTATAGTACAGCATGTTGCATGAAATTTGAATTTCTTCTAAATGGTTAATTTTTCTGTGTTGAACAATTAACTTGTCTGTTCGGTTTGTACATAGATTCCTAAACCCTAGTCACAACCTTCATAATTCTTGGTCATAGCATTTACAAACCCTAGTCAAACCATAGTCACCACTAAATATACTCATTGATTCAATCACCTACCAGTATATTACAAATAGAGATGACTAGAAGAAAATGACAATCCACGTAATGAACAATAGGAAACACGGAAGATACCTCAAACTCCACGGAAGATAAATGATGAAATGTGCTATTAACCTCAGGTGTAGGGTCTGCATGATCTGGAATAAGCTTTGTTCCTGCTAGCTTAGAAGATGGAAATCCTAATTCGCGCGCTGCAACCGTAAAAATGAAATGAGATTTGAAATGTTTTTTTCTAAGTTATATGCCCGTGTTGATCAAAATTTTGACCGACATGGTATTGGTCGAAATTGAGACCAACACGGGCATGGATTTTTAAAAAAACAAATTTTTCCTTCTATAATCTGACCAACCTAAACCTTTTTAATTAATGGTCGATAATTTTTGTAGAAAAATGATGTCAAATGTACTAGTGAGTCATCTTGGCCCTTTGAATCTACCTCTATTGTCTCTTTTTCTTCAATCTTTTTTGTTTCTGCTGGTGTTCTAGCTTCTTGTTCCCCTGATGTGTCCATTGGTTGCTTGGGTTTTAAGCCTTCGGGTTGTTCCTTAGTGATAATTGCAATTGCTTCCATCAATATAGGAAGTTCACCCAGTAGTGTTGTGATTGCAGGCTCGGTAAAAGTACCTTCTTCTTGTGTTGTGCCTCTAGCAACGTTCACATCCTCATCATCATCTCGGTCATCAAGATCACCATTTGTGATGTCCTCAATGAGTACATCTAGTGCTTTTTTATCTACAATTTGGATCCCAACCTGATTAGGTGCATCCTATGAAATACTTAAGTCTTTGGTGGCATCTGTGGTATCAAGTACCTCTGTATCTGATATATCTACTTTTTCTTGTTTCAGTGCCAAGTCTTCATCTTCAATATGAATGCCTTTACCTTTTGATTTCTATCTCTTTTTAGATAATTTTGCAAATGCCATCTTTTCAGCTTGCTCTCAGGCTTCAACTATTGAGGTCCAGATGAGTTGACTAGACTCATCTATGTCTGCTAGATTCTCATCTAGTATCTACATTGCCTGACTTTTTACTCTAAATCTCCTTGAATATGTTGTCATGTACTCCTCAATTTTATAAATAGAAAAATAAGGAATTGCCAAAACTAGGGATTGTTCCCTCATTTTCTTCTCAGTGTCTAAGGCATAGGACCATTTCTGTGTTATCCTTTCAGGTCTAATACCTTAGGTAGTTTCTTTACAAATTCAATTGGAACTCTCTTAAATCGAATCATCATCTGGATGATTGCATCTTCTAATTTGTTCTGATCCTTGATTGACATGTGCTCAAACTGATTATTTTCAAGATCAATGAGTTCACCATTCTCAATGATATCCTCAACAACTTCACCAATTATTCTATCTTTATTACTGATCACTTTGAATTGATTATTATCATTTTCCTCATCTTCTAAACCTTCCTTACCTCTTATTAGTTTTCTTCTTTTCCTTGGTGCCTCTGTAGTAGCTTTTGTTCCTCTCTTTGTATATGTTTTTGTAGGTGATACTGCCTTAGATTTTGTGAACTTCACAACTCCCTTTTTCAATGGTGGTGAAGCTACAATTGCTGACCTTGTTCATGACCTTGATTGCACTTCTAACTACCTCTTCTTTGGAGTTGATGAAGAGGAAACTGGTATAGATTTTGTCCCTTTATCTGACTTGGTTTCTTCACTGTCATGAGGTTTATCAGTTAGCATTAATTGACCTTCGGTTGCAACTTCAACCAGTGAACTATTAGATGATCCAGAATCATCTCCAAATTTCTCAACTAAAGTTTTCATCATTTTTCTTGACTTCTTAGTTATCTTACCGATGATCAGGCCTCTTTTTATTCTTGTCTTGGCCTCCTCAAATGTTCCAAACCTCTCTGCATTTTTGTCCTTTTGGTGTAGCCAGCAGAGCCTTGATTGATTTTGAAGCAAAATCAATATCTATTTCATAACCCATGGGTGCTAGCCATTTAATCCTAGGCTTCATAGCCTTTATCAGTGTGTGATCGGTGTCCACAAGAAAAAAAAATATCAATTTCATACTCTTCAACTAATTTTCTGGGAATTCTACTCTGAGAACTCATTCTAATATTAAATTTATCAAAATAATTATCAAGAACATTGTTCAGAATATTTCCCAAGTCATTAATCATATCAGATATTTGTACTATGACTGTCTTGTTGGTAGACCACTCTACATTACCGACTAAAGGAAAAAAATGTTGTATATAGAAGAATATGGAAACTAGAAGTGATCCAAACTTACAAGTATTTGGCTTTGCCGATTGGATAGTCTTCATATTTTCTTCAATATGCCTCATAAGTAGCTCGGCAAGGTCTAACTGGAAACTCTTCTTTACCATTTTGTATGCGATGTCAACAGCTCCACATGGCACACTGTTTAGTCTGCTTGACTGATAGATCTTATAACCAATTACATGAGCTGCAAACTTAATCGCTGGGTCTTGAATTCTACTAATTTTTAGTGCTCGTCCATCCCATGCTACGCCGGTATTGTTTTCAATGTCAGTCCTAGAAACACTATGAAAAGCCTTGGTCTTGTCGGTTGTTGGGTATCTGATAACTTTGTGAATCATGTTCTTTCTTACTCTGACCGGTTCATCCAACCAAAATATTCCATCATGAAACCAACTGAGTACAACCCTAATCCATTCATTTTTAAAGGTTTTCAGAAAACTTAGAGCATTTTACCAAGATAGGGTACTGAGAGGGGAGGGGTGAATTAGTGCCCTCAAAAAATTTAACTCCAAAAACTCAATCAAAAAATAGTAGTAAAATCATATATCAATTGAATCTATTGTATGCATAATTCATTCAATTAACTTGTAAATGTAAATTGCATGAAATCAAATAATAAACCAATCACATAACACAAGAATTTTGGTTACGCAGAAACCCTTGTTAGAAGGTAAAAAATGTAGTGGGGATGACACCCACAAATTCTTCACTACTATAGATAATAAAGTTTTTCGATTAAGGCTACAAGTTGTGATCACTTCTGGTGATCTTACCCTGATAGGAGTATCAATTAGATGAGCTAGATCTACCTAGTTAAAAGATTTTAACAACACTACTTGAGTGTGTACTCAGTTAAGAGATTTACAAAAGGCTGTTAGGTCTACTCTGTTACAATGATTAGAGAATAAAAGGATGTGTCTGAAAATGACAACTTAACCTTTTCTAAAATATATCTATGAAGTATTGAATAAATATCACCTTGATATGTGAAAATCTTATCTTTGAACTGCTTGGTAGCCTTGTATGATTCTATCTAATCTAAATATATCTATATTCTGATCTTCTTTGTCTGGTAACTAATGTCTTGAAGTTAGCTTCTTGATTCAAGATCTCCTTCACTTGTTCATACCATGCATATCATACTTATGTCAAAATAACAAGAATTACAATTATATAGCATACTGCTATTGGTGCTTAACAAAATTAAGTTACAATATCTTAGGAAAAACCCTAAGATCTATGGTGTACAAATATAACCTAGATCTAGCAATTACATAGAGATCATCATCATAATTAATGATTACATCTACAATAAATGATCCTCAATCTTGGTAAAACATTTTATGATTCTGTTGTAACCATCTGCATAGATAGATGTGCCAAAACTGATTACTATTTCATTTCCTGAATCGCTTGGTAGACACTATCAATACTGCTTAGTGGTTACACTGGTGCTCAGTGTCCAGTCTTCTCGGTGTTTACTGGTGCTCGGTAAAACTGCTTTGGTGCTTAGTTGGAACTATTATCTTTTTGTTCTCAGTACTTCCTTGAGATAACTCGATGTGAAGGCTTATGTAGTTAACTGACTAGCATATATAGCTTGTAGTATGTCCTTTTACAAACTAGATAGCATAGGTAACTGATTGATCATCTTTGATACTAATGACAATCCTTAATGCTCAAATAGAGATAACAATCTCCCCCTTTGGCATTAGTATCAAAACCTTGAATGTATATAGACCTAATGTCTCAAAAATTGTTCTTACTTCACCATATAACATAGATACCACAACTTAACAAAATTTTAAAATTTCTCCCCCTCGGTGATGCTCTTGGTAGTATGTAGTACACTTATCATTTATTTACATAATTTGGCATATACATTAGTTTTCCCCATTTTTTATATTAATGCCAAATATAAAAGTGTATACTTACAATTTATCAAAAATATGCTGATGGGTTTTCTTCAAAGAATCCAAGAGGTTTTCCCATTCCTCTTTTAAGTTGGTTAGAGCAATCTTCTCAAGACCGACTTGTGCATGCATTTCAAAGATGTTCTCCAACATAGAAATATCTGGTGTTGCAAGAAGTGTTTGTGCTTTGACAATGTGTTTGTCAAAAAATTTCAAGTAAGGAAGAAAATCAGTTTGTAGCTTGGTGACCTAGTCACTTATCCTCTTTTCCTGCTTCCTCAGATGTTCTCTTAACCACCTAAGTTCTTGAACCTTCAGTATATGCTTATCAAAAGCATCTGGCTTAATTAAGACTGCTTGTGCACAACCACTTACACTAGAGAGATTATTCATACAAGAGAGATTATGATCATGAGCACTTTATGGAATAGTTTAAGAAGGAACATTTGTATAAAGTTTATTTTATTCATACTATTGATTATAATAAGGATGTCATCAAAAAATTCATTAATACTACATTTTTTGTACAAAAAAAGGAAAAATAGGCATTCATTATACAATGATATAGAGAATGAAATGAGAGGAGTGGACTCTAAGTTTAAGGGTTTTTTATTCTATGGAGACAAATGAGGTGAAGAGGATATAAATGATGATCGACAAATTTGAGCCCATAAATGATGGAATAATTAAGTTTACAATGGAACTAGATAAAAGTGTTCAAGGATCCCCTCTTTCTCCTATTAGGATAATAAAAGTATAGGCAGTTGATGAATTAGGTAAAAATTTACCTCAACCAGCACCTACAAGGATTGAGGCTCAAGTGCCACCATTGGTGCTATATGGGATGTCAATGTAGAGATGGGAGATTACTAAGCCTGTAAGTCTCCTCAAAGGAGTAAACTTTGATGATCAAGTGGAACAACCACTTGCCCCACCTCCTTGAGATAAAGGCATAAAAGAAGAGCTTAAGAATATAGTGAATATTGACAAGGAGATTCCTATTCACCTCCACGAGCACCTACAAGGACTAAGGCTCAAATTCCCCCATTGGTTCCCTATGAGATGTTAGTGTAGAGATGAGAGACTAGTGAGTCCACAAGTCTCCTCAAAGGAATAAACTTTGATGATGAAGTGGAACAAACACTTGCCCCACCTCATTGAGATAAAGGTGTAAAAGAAGAGCTTAAGGAAAGAGTAAATATTAGGGTATGTGCAGGGTCATTGTATGCCAAACTAGGCCCTTAAGTGGCAATGAAAATTCAGAAAATCGGGTTTAAGAAACTTGACATAAAAATTTGAACAAGTTATAAATATTATATCAAAAATATGTAAGAAGAGAATCTGTAGAAAATTGAATTTAGTTTCTAAAATACTAGGCCTTTTTTGAAAAACAATTATTCTATATGTTGAAAATTTCAAATTTCAATGTAGTAGTACGAAAATTTTAGGAAAAAATAAGTAGGTGTATGTCTGACCACCTTAAACACAATCAAATGATAATTTCTTTTGCAAGATTCTAGATATAAGTAGCAGACTCATGTCCGAATGTGACACATATTTTTTTAATAATTTTTTTCCAAGTAAATAATTAATTATGATTTTTCTTCTACAACTTTTCTATAATACAAAAACTCTCTCGTTTGACCACAATAACTTTTTTAATTTTTCTTGTAGTAGGAAAATCATAAAATGTGACAGATATTTTGGATTTCATAAATGTTATACAGTTTGAAAGTTATAGCTATTTTTCAGTAAGTCTATCAATCAGGACTAGAAAGATAACAAGTAGGTGTATATCTGACCACATTAAAAATAATCAAATGATAATATTTTTTATAAGATTCTAGATAAAAGTATTAGACTCATGTCCTTATGTGATGTATATTTTTATTTTTTCCAAGTAAATAATTATTATGATTTTTCTGTTACAAAATTTTCTAAATATAAAAACTCTCATGTTTGACCACCTTAACGAGTATAAACCCTAAAACCTAAACCCTAAAGTTTATTGAATGACTCCATGGGTGTAGGAAGGACATCACCAAAATTTTTAACAAAACCTACAAAGATGGGAAGGTGGAGATTGATGGCAGGTCATTCACTATCATGGAGGAGGTTATTTTGATGGTCACTGACATTCCTACTGCTGAGAAAAAATTCTACAAAGACCAAAATTTTTTTGGCATTGCTGTCAAAAAGTTCACGAGGGATGACAAGGAGATGAAAGCCATTGTCAAAGTGGGCACCTACTACCTCCCTGGGAGTTTGAAGACGCTTTGGCAGTATGTTCTGAAGGCCCTCATATACTACATTACCCTGGATACCAGGTTTGACAGAATATGAACCTATCATTTCATCTTGCTTAATCATTTTAGGCATGGTTTCAAGATTTCCATTCCATATTATCTCTTCTCTTCAATGAACAAGAATATAACTAGTTTTAGAGATAAGAAAACTGCAAATCCCATTCTACATGAAGGATTAATCATTTTGTTATACAAATTCTTTAAAACCCAAATCATGGGAAAATAAATTGGGGATAGCAAGGCTATCAGTGACTACTCTAGATCAGATTATGTTCCTTTGGGTTTTTCTGTGGGCATTCCTTCGGATGACAGTGAGGAAGTTGATTTCAAGAAATAGAGCAAGGGCTCCCTATCCAAGAAACGGCCCCTGAAATCTATCAAGAATGAATTACCCTCCAAAAAATAGGATAGGAAGGAGGCTAACTCGGAGGAAGAGTATAATGAAAAGGAGGAAGAAATGGACTCAGAAGAAGATGTGGGAAACCCCATTTTGGATTCTGCTGTAATGCAGGAACAGGACAAGGAGGACACCCCCAAACCAATGAAGGACCTCTCTGGCCACTTGTCGGTCGATCTCACTATTAGTGAGGAAAAAACCCTTCCTCCTCAATCCCTAGGCACTAACACTAAAAATCAAGCCCCCACGACTGAAGATAAAGATGAGCAGGGAACCAACCAGTCACCCATAAGGATTGATGAGACTGAAGAAGCCTTAGGGGGGGAGTATAATAGTCAGGCTATTGGGAGGGGTAAAAAGGTCTAGAGAAATTTTAATATTAACAATGTGCATATGGGAATTATTAGGGAAGTCATCTTTCCTCATATTCTGGAGGAAAATGAAGGAAAAGTCCATAAGGAAGAATTGATAGAGCCTGCACTGGTTGTTCTCAGTTATAAAGCCAGGGAGATGGACATGGATTTTCTCAACAATACCAAAAATAGTATGTTGGACCAGTTTCAATCTTTCAAATGGCTCTACCACGAGATCGAGGATATCAAGGAAAAAATTCATGGCTTGGACAACAAGGATAAGACCACAGAGAATAAGCCAAGTTTGGAAACCAGGGTCATGAACATGGAATCCAAAATGATAAGTCTAGAAAAAACCCTTAAGGGAGTGTCAGAGAAAAATTTTAACATCCTTAAAACGTCCAACAAGAACCTGAAGCTGCTGATTAAAAATATGGAAGAAAAAATGGACCTCAAGACCAAGCAGAGAGCTATGAAGGAGGACAAGGAGCCGACTGAAGGACCAGGTAAAAGAACCAAGGCTAGAAACAGGAAGAATAGGGGGAAAATTGATCCACATGGCTCCCAAGTGCAGAATGTTAAAGACACAGTTCAACTGATGGAGGCCCTTGAAAGCAATGTGGCTGTCATGCTCAGGAGCTTGGCATAAATGATCATGGTGCTCTTCCTTTTGGATATGCTTCATTTTCACTATTTTTTTCTTGCTCGGCCCTGTGGTGGCCTATCCTAGCTACTCTATTTTGTTTTTATTTTCTTGGTTCTCTTGACTTTCTTAAGACTTTAAATTGTTGTGGGTTTCAGGGTCCCTGTAAAACCTTTTTTACTTAATCAAAAACTAGTCTAAACTTAATCAAAATGAAATAATTGTTTATTATTATTGTATTAGGTGAAGCATAGAATGTGATGTATATTTCAAATTTCAAAAATGTTATATTATTTGAAAGTTATAGTTTTTTTTTCAAAGAGTCTATCAATCAGGACTTTTTTTTCACATTGCCACTTTTTGGCATACCATGATCCTGCACATACCCATTACATCTTTCTGTTGTCCATATGGTAGGAATCTTTTTGTCTTAATCGATGCCTTTAACCACATCTTGTCACTGTCCACCAAACAAATCATTATCCACAACAATATGAACATGGATCATAATCTGATCAATAGGTATTAAACCATCCAAGTAATTTCTATTCACTATCTTCCATACACAAGGTAACAATAGATCACATCTTTAATGACATATAAACTTTCCAAGTTCACTGTCATTGCCAAAAACAATAAACATAGAGGTTTAGTTGATCAACAACTTCAACCATTCACTATATCTTCCATATAATCATCTTCTCATTATCAAAATGTACCACTATGTAATGTTCACAAACTCTAAATAGTAGATAGCCTCCATTGATGAATAAAACTTTATAATCTCTTGATGGTTACTACATTATAATAGCAAGATCCATGAATTTAAATTCCCAATCTTTAACAAAATACAATGAAATATTTTTCCTTCATTAGAGAGACACATGGATCAATAGAGATTGTCTACAAAATGTATTATTACCCATTGAACAAGAACTATTTAGATAAACACAGAAATGCCATGTAACATGATTTCCATTATTATGATAATCACACATTGATATCTTGACTGTCAAAAAATCAGCACATTGATATAATTACAGAATGATGAGGAGAGTATCTTAATGCAAAAATTTAGTTACAGTTAAAGTTTAACTTTATGTAGTGGAAATTTTAACAACTAAGATCCACTGACTCAGACTTGGAGAACCACATCTGTTAAAAGGATCCTAATGATGCAAGTATGCTGCCCCCAATCCATATGCTACATAAAATACAAATCCAATTAACGCAATTATACTTTTCTTGAATCAGAATATATTATTCACAAGAAACTAATACTATTTAGGAATATAGTGGTTATTTGAACTCCAAAATGGTGTAAAAGCCAAAATTTAATGATGCAAACAGTTCCAAAGCTCTATTTTTCAATACTAGAGTTTAATTGAGAATTTTACTGTTATACACTGAATTTGCACCTCTGATCTCAAGCTCTCATAGTCTTGATAATCTAGTATAACATGGGACTCATCTCAAGGTTGTGGGGCCTTTTGCTAACCGAGATGAGACCTCCAAATTCTAGGTTGGTTCCTCTTGGATAGTCACCCGGATTTGCTCTTAGATAGGAAATGTAAACTTTGAGGGGAAAGGGATAGAAGGAGTGCATGAAAGGGAAATGACTGAAGCAAATCTATCTACTAGGTGATGCACCAAAACTAGGCTTCGGATCTCAATATAGAGGAATGAAACCAGTGAAAGACTTAGGTCTAGGAGATCACAACTTACTGAATAGGCTTGCATGAGTATTTCACTAGAGGGCCTAAAAATTAGACACAAATTATGACTTGCAAGAAGACATTCTCTTCAGTAAAAGGACACAGGAATGAGACAGAATGACAGGGGCTGAAGGATACCCACAACCTCAGTCAGATCAAATCAAACACAGTAGTGCATAAATAAGCTGAAAGTAAAGGGGATCAAGAAAAACTAAGTATTACTGAAAGCATTCATAAACTTCAATCCAATAAGAGACAAGCCAAAAAAGAAAGCACAGGGACATAAACATGTCACAGAATACTTTGCAGCATTTGTATTATCAATGAGAACTTACAAGGAGTGAAAAAACCAGAGAGAAAAAATGCTACAGATAGTTTTCCAAGAAAAGAGCCCTTTTCTTTTTTACAAAATGTCAATTCTGAGCACTACAGGCTCCCAAAAAAGAATATATACATCCCTCACATGTAGGTAGGAATCAAAATATCTTCTTAGGGTTACATAAATATGCATTATAATAATCTGGCCCTAAAACAGTCACTTCTGATCATAAATGTGTTCTGTGAATATCACAACAGATCAGACTTTGTTGCGTGTCCATCCCTGAATTGATCAACCTGTAGACACAAAAGCCCAGATTCAACAACCTCCCTGCAAGAAGACATTGCCATGAATGCACAAAATCTAATTTTTAGATCCTAGAAAGGACCCAAAATGGCTGCCCAAAAGATCTCTGCAAATACCTCTAACTGCAACCGCCCTAGTGACATAAATTGTTTGAACTACCCGCGCTCGCAACATATACCTTGGAAGAGAGTCCGCCAAAATAGGCTACATCTATTTGACAAAGCAATGGTCACATGATCGCATGAGCTGAAAGTCCTTCATGCGATCATGCGACAAGTTTTGAAAACTTGCCTCCACCCTTTGAAAATATCAACGGTCGCATGATCGCATGAGCCAAAAGGCCTTCATGTGATCATGCGACAAATTTTTTTTTTTAAATGTCACTTTTTGCCACAAAATGACACCTCAGGCCCGTAAAATCTGCCACCTATTAAACCTTCATCGACTGCTAGCCACCCACTGTAGACTGGACACATCACTAAACCGCAAGCCCACCAAACCCCTGTTGACCGCTAGGGGCTTGTCGCATGATCGCATGCGGCCAAGAGGCCGCATGAGATCATACGACAAGCTTTAGATGTTCACACAATATTAACCCCGGGTTCACCTCAAGTTCACATTTCCCTTTAGTCGCGGAACCGATTGTTTCTTTCTTAACACCGAGTCACATCCAGTGACCACGCAAAAATTGTTGATCCTTGCTTCATCCAACAGCAGTTGCTGAGTCTTGAAAAACTTTTGGCATATTCTTTTTCGTCAGGAGATTACCCGACTAAGGGAAGTCTCGTAATCACCAGATAGAAAGAATATTCTTCTTTTTATTGCGAGATTACCCGACCGAACATAGAACTAGGCCCACCTCCAACTGCGCAACCGCGCAAAGCTTTCCAACCCTGAGCCCAGAACCACCATGTGTCACTCCCCCATTTGGTCTGACCGCCACATCAGCAAACACCTCGGCACCCCAGCACAGACCCACAACAACACCGCCCGAAAGCATGCTAATCGCTGATGGTTTGTCGCATGGTCGCATGGGCTTGGAAGAGCCCATGTGATCATGCGACCAACCGCATGATGCCACCTAATAACCGCTGGCGGCACTATCCACCGACCCCCTGCTAACCGTCACCTTGCTAAGGAAACTGGAACTGTTGACAGTTTGTCGCATGGTTGCATGGGCTCGGAAGAGCCCATGTGATCATGCGACCAACCGTAAGGTGTTAACTGATGACTATTGGCCACTTGTTTTGACTGTCGATCCCTTGCTGACACCACATCAACAGTTGTCATATGATCTCATGGGATTAGAAGATCCCATGCGATCATGCGACAGTCGTCGAATCTTTTTCTACGCTGGCACGGCCTTAGGCACTGGGACCCACCTGATCAAAGTTGCACGCTTAGGGTCAAAAATGTAGAAGGTGTCAAAAACACAGAGGGTTTTCGAGTGAAAGTTGAAAACACACCAAATTTTTAGACCAAAAGGCAGAAACATCCCGAGCTTGCAGAGAGGAGGTCAAAAACACACTAGGTTTTCGACACTTGAGCAGAAAACACACTGGACTCTCGACACTAAAAGGCAGAAAACACAAAGAGCTTCGACACTTGAGCATTTCTTTTGGAAAATAGGAACCATGGCCAAAAATGAATGATAGGGAAATTTTGGGCAACATTTACCAACACAAGATCTTAGCCAACATTGAATTTAAAAATTGTGCGAACCCACTATTGTTTTCTCATAATTTGGATCATCTAGTGTCTCCACATAAATGAAATCTTTAATTGGCCTTTATTTGTTAAACTTAGAACACCCTCACAACTAAGAAATTTGTTTGTCAATGCGGATTCTTACATGACTCATTGATATTGAAATTAATTTTTTATATTTTTTATTTTCAAAAGGTATATTATGTTTCTTAATTTGATCAATCCATTTATATAACCATCCACGTAAAAACTAATTTGGTAGCTAATGAATATATAATATATATTCATCATGCCTTTCAAGAATATTCAGATGGTTAAAATAAATTTATTCCTCTTTAATAAATTCCAAGATCACATAGTTGATAAAAAGAAAACATATTAGTGAATTTGGTATGTTCTTATGGAAGAAAAATACACATGTAGATGTGCATATGATAGTTCATGCAAATATTAAAATACCCCTATTTCTAGGATTTACCATGCCCAATCAAAAATTACTCAGATTGGAGTAGGCATGTCATCAAGGATAGTACTTCCATTCAATAGTCCAAGGTCCAGTCATGATGTTAGTTTAGAAAACCCAAAAATATCTAATCCATACCACTTAGGAATCTCTACTTTAATAATATCTAGGTTTAACACATGTCATGATCAAAAGAAAGAATCTGACTCAAACAATGCCTGAATAGAAACCAAATGAATTTGATTTAACAAAGATATGTCACAAACAACATATACAAAATAGCTAAGGGATAAAAATGAGAAACTAAACCTAGATCTTTGTTCAGTCATATTTCCTCTTGCAAGGACCTTGACATGTGCTTCTTGTGGTGTTTGCTGATAAATAAATTTTGTATCTTATTAAAGTTTGTCTTTCTAGAATTTGATAAATTTTATTACTACTATAATATTTACATAGATATTAGTAATAAAAAATTCAAGTTTTCCAATACATTTTGTTTACTTACTGAACTTTGCAAAGGTGTGTACATTGAAAATGAAATTGGAGAGTTCATGTAAAAAATATACATCTTGCAAAGAAAGATAAATATAATTTTTTAATTATACATTAAGAGCACATAATACCATAGTTTTGGTTTATCAAATTCTTTTTCATTAGAGCACAATGTTACATTTTCTTCAAAGCCAAAAAGAAACTTCCAGATAGAAGCTCTCAAGTGGATAAAAGAATGCAACCATTTTTCAGAAATGATCAAGAACAAAGTGTAAGAAGTAAGTCATCATCAACAAAATATATTATGAATAGTGCTATGAAAATCAATAACATGGTCAATAGAAGAAGAAAAGAAAAGCTACAACCATTCAAAGGAGAATCACAACATTACATATTAAGAACAATGAAAAACCTAGAACATTCATTCCAGTCAACAAGGACATTCACCAATTATGAAGCACTTACAATCAGCGTTGATACTGCTACCATAGCCCAAGAAATTTAATATAACAATGATATCGATAATGGGGAAGTATGAATTTAATAAAACAAAGAACATGAGTAGAGAGACATATCACGGTCATAGATACAAGATGAGGTACAAAGAATTTTTATTTTGTGTTTCTTTTATTTCTATCCACCAAAACACATGGAGCCTTTTTAATACATTATCACTTTCAAAAAAAGAAAACAAACCCACAAATCTGCAAGTGAGCCCTCAACAAACTCACAGAAACCCTTTAAGTATTAAATTTGAGATGCCCATTTTTTACAAATAACCCAAAACCTAGTAACAATAGCGCAAAATTAAGGATTTCAGACTCTTGTATCCTATAACCTACATTTGTGAAGGAAAATTTGCATTCAAATAATGACAACACTTGAAACATCAAAAGTAAGAGATGGAAGAGCTCTCTAGTTTTAAAAGATATGTGGTTACTCTTGGCTACAACAATGAGGTATAAATAGTAGTTCAAATGGTATAAGCCTAGCTGGAAAGGAACACAACACAGTGTAAAATTCCATAAAACCGTCAATACTTCATGGGTTTGTCTTCAAGTTTGAGTCAGTTAGTATAAGAATTGTTTTCTACATCTTTGAGAGAAGTAAAAATAAGAACCAATATTGTAATAGAAAAGATCAAATCACAAGGGTTTTATATTTCTTTCAAATATTTACATGCTAAAATATATTAAGTGCCAGGGGTATTTCAAAAGAATAAACCTGTAGTGACCCATCTCTTTTCCATGGCAGTATGAAATGTAAGAGAAAACTCTATGAGATTTCCAATGAGGTCATCAAAAAGATCCATAGTCAAACCCTTATGAATTCTACATCTCAAGGCTAGAGAAAGATAAGAAATGAAAGGACACGTAGATCTTCTTAAGAGTTTTTTGGAAAAGACTACAACATCTCCACACAAATTCCTCAAAATAACCTTTTTTTCTATGGAGGTGGTGCTAAAGAGAAAAAACAAAAGATGTGAAAATGAAAAAATCAAATGATGGAAGGGGTCACAATTTGTAATTAGGGTTTACCCTAATTTCTGTGAAAGGCTTTCTTTTTCCTTTTGTTTTTCTATCGATTTGCTAGAGTAATAAGAAATAAATTAACACGAAGTTCATTGGAATTTCGACGAAAACATTTTCATCAAAAATTTTCATCTGCATTCTAACAAAAAAAATTCATCAAAATGTTTCATTTGAATTTTGACAAACGTTGGGAAAAATATTTTATAAAAATGAAAGAATTTAGCAATACATCTAATTATACATCTTTTGTTGGAAAATTTCATCGAAAATTGTAGTCAAATGAGTTACGGATTAAATAAAGATCCATTAAATATTGGATAATATTCTACCATCCCTCTAATGCATGGTTAAAATATTTACTCTTCAAGTGAATAGCCCCTAGAACCCTTAAACATTATACTGAAATACCTAAGAGATCTAGTTATTAATTTAGTGATGAGATGAGGGATTAGGTATGTTGTGATGAAGGGGAGGAAATAAGAATTAAATCTCATAGTGAACAACAAAAGGGTTCAACCAAAACCTAGAGTAATCTATAGGAGACATATAGATAATTTAATGCTATATTAGAGAAAATGGGAAAGTAATTCAAAGTTGGGTTAGGAGAGGAGACACAAAAAGATCAACAAAAGAGAGAAGTTGAAGCTAAGTCAAAAAAGGAGAATGATGATCTATTTGTTGGGATGTTTGTGAATACTAGCATTGAACATGTAGGGTTAGGAGCTCCTAGGAAAATTTCTATATCATCCTTATACAAAGGAAAAGCTATTGATATTGATGCTAATGCATGTTCAACTTGAAGGGTGAAAACAAGGGAGCTTACATATCAAGAGTTGAAAGAGGAAATTGAGGAGTTGGAATCATAATATACTAGGCGAGAAATGCTAATTAGGAAGGCTATGTTTCTTAGAAGAATGCAAGATATAGAATCTATAAAAAGAAAGGGTGTGAAAATTTCTCAACCCCAACATGTTCATAGGTCTATTAAAAATGATACCAATAGACCTATTCCCTTTGATTTATTAACTAGCTCAGAAAGTACACAATCATTGACATCAAAAAATGTGAACTTACACATGTTTTGGCCCTAGTTTTATCTATTCCTAATAGTGTACCAATTATTTTAGTACCTTTGATTATCCCACCAGTTCGGTTCTAGCTAGCCAATCCACAATAGGATCAGTTATATCAACAAATGTTGCAACATCTACAATAATACCAATAGTTGTAATAATTTTTAAATTTGCAAGTTCACGAAAAAAATGCCCTAGGAAACCCACAAAACAAAAATGTCCATATAGTTCCAACTTCCTTGGTTTGACAACTTGTAGAAAATGTACAACAAAATCTTCCTAACCCAAATTCCCAAATTCCTCCAAATCAAAGGGTGAATCCATTTGCAAGGCCATAAATCTATTTGGACAGATATTAGCAATTGGATTTTGTTAGCATCCTAAGGTAACCTAAACCAGTTGATATTAATATCAGAGTTGAGTTACCTTAGTTTTCAGCGAGTAATGTATTTTTAGATGATGACCATATCAAATCGTTCTTTAATGTTATTGATAATTTTAAAGTTGAGCATGAAGATGTCATAATGAATCTTTTATGCAAGCATTAAAAGATGATGAAAGAGATTGGTACAAAAGTCTCTTGGATGCACATCTCAGTACTTGGCATGATTTCCAAAGGGTTTTCAGAGAGCAATATGGTGATCATACTGACACAAGGTTTGAGTTAGGGGAAATAACAACCATTCAAAAGAATCACAATGAATTAGTTACCAATTTTAATGTAAATTTTGTCAAGGTTTTAGACAAGATGCCAAAACATTTAAGGCCTAATGATTCAAAGTGTTTAATCTTTTAAACAAAAGCTTTTGATCCTAATTTTGGGTATGAATTGAGATCTATGAAACCAGGATGCTTTTAAGGAAATTCTAAGCATTGAGAATAAAAGAAATGTTGTTGGTAAAATTGGAAAGAGAGAGGATGGAAAATTTTTCCAAAACCCCAAAGGTTGTACAAATAAGCAACCTAAAGAGGAGGAAAACTTGATAAACTCACAAGTGCAGTCAAAGATCTTAGCTACTTAGTTTCCAAGAATGAAAATGGTGTATCCCATTATAGAGAAGGATATCATAAACATGATAGAACCATGAGGTTTCACGATATCCCTTACTAGATACAAATTGGAAACTTGGTAAACTTGTTCAAGAGAGTTCAAAGGGTTCAACCATCAAATCTATAAGTACTCCTAAGCCTTTGAAAAGTCCAAATACAAATGTAGTTGAAGATACTCCTTGGTATGTAGCATACAATTGTCCTCATTCCCCTTTCCAATGTGTTGTTTCTCATTCACTTCAAACATATGAAGGAATGTATGAAAAATATGAGAAACATGATGACAAAGAATCAAACTATAAACATTTTTTTATTTAGGAAGATTTGATGTCAAAGATTATAATTCTTCTAAAGATGATGGAAATTAATACAATGTTGAAGATTAGAGAACTATAAGGTAAGTGTATCATTAGAAAGTATTTTTAGATTGAGAAGGTGAAGAATTACCAAGGAAAAATCTTATGCATTATGTTGACGAGGGGATTTGATTAATGAGACCTAGTGAAGAATAATTGAGGTCTCTAACAACAATACAATAACTCAAGCTAGGAGCGATTATGATTTAAGGAACAAAATGGTTTAACCCAAACTAGGGTAAGCCACGAAATTTATCCATAAAAGAGCAGGTGACCACCCCTAAAAAGGTTGAAGCAGTAAATAAGAATGAAGACAAGGTTAAAAAACCTAAGGTACAAAAGGTTCAATTTGATTTGTCTCATAGATATGTGAAGACTAATAGTGGAGGGAAAAGGTCAAATGTTGATGGTACTCCCGAAATTTTCTTTCCTAAATGATAATGCGAAGCATACAAAGTATGAGAAAAATAAGACCAGTATTCTAAATTTGTTGAATGATTTTTATTTTTTATATGGCTCAAACTTTGTCATAAATGAAAACTACATTAGAGTCATTTTATTATCGTTGCTCTCAAATTTAAATACTCTAATTTATTGCATTTTTTTTTCAAATAATATTAATTAGTAAGTAGGAGACATTTTCCACAACAACTCAAATTATGATATTGCTATCAAGATTCAAC